>JAMPIO010000370.1:0-79422 GCA_024699865.1 Aphelenchoides fujianensis
GACGGGCCTAATTACACAGCGAGAGGGAGGGCGGAGATCAACGGCGGAGGGGGAAAAAGATAATGTCGACGGGCTCAAATCGACAGCCCCAGCAGCAAGAGGAGCAGGACGACCGGCAGGAGGAGAAGCGCGGGGCGGGCGGCCGCCGAGTGCCGCAGCTCCTGCACGAGGAAGTCGATCGCCCCGTCTCCCGTCTTTCCGATGGCGACGTTTCGGGTTTTTCGTGTTCTGAATTCATTCATCCTTGAAAGATGCCAGTCAAAAGAACTCACGTGGACGGCGGAGTGTCCAGCTGGAGGAACGTGTGGTAGGCGGGCGGTTTGGGGTCGCCGCCGTCGTCTCGCGAGCTGCCCGCCTCCTCGCACTTCTCCGACCAGATCTCCACTTCGACCCGCCATCCCCGATCCACAAGGTCGAAGCCGTAGCACGGCCATTGGGGCAGTTGGCCGGAGGCGGACTCGTGGTACGAGCGCTGCAAAGTGGACGAGTTGGACGTCCGGCGGCGTTGTTTTCGGCTCGACGGCGGCTCGCGGTTCTCGATGGTCACGCGGCCGTCGTAGCCGATAAACACGCGGATCGCCCGAGGCAGGTTGGGCGACGTCAGGCGTTCGGGATCGGAATCGAAGAGGTTGATCACGAGACCCGACCGTTTCGCCGGCGTGATGTCCCGCACCTGCCGCTTCGTGAGGAAGAGGACGCGCCCGCTTATTCGCTGGGCGGTCGAGAACGGAGTGTTCCGTCGGGTCGAGAGCAGCAGGGAGTTCGGCCATCCCAAGAAGGCCACCCCGTTCGTGGAGATAATGGACGTGGAGAGCATCGCAAAAGGATTCGGAAAGGCGACGTTCCTCCACTGCTCCGGTTCGACACTCCGTTTTCCCTGCAGAACGAACAGAAATGAGAGGACAACCTTCATTCGTGAACTCACCTTCTTCACGGCGCTCACGTGTCCCAATCGAATGCGCCACGTGTCGTCCACGTCGAAGAGAAGCTTGTTGCCGGCCGCTAGAGCTGTGAGGGAGGAGAGCGGCTGCCATTGGTCCACGAAGTCGGTCATTTGGCCCCGAACGACGAGGTAGATGGCCGGCTTTTCGATTCCCAGCAGCCACTCCAGCTGCTCCGCCGAGTGGACGGCCTGAACAATCCAGCGATCACTCCTTTCATTCAAGCACTCCAAACGAACGTCGTTCAATCCCATGTTGAGGATCAGGGGTTGCTGGAGGTCGTGAATGTACTCGACCAACCGGAAGGTTTGGGTCCAGTCCAGCTTGTTCACGACGGAGGAATCGATGGAGGGCGTCCAGCCGAGCGAGATGATCGCTTCCGGCAGGAGTTTCTTCGCCGTGTCGATGAAGATGGCGGGATCCACGGCTCGCTAAGTGGACGTCGGGTTATTCCATCAAGGGATTGCACTGCTCACTTCATGGCTGGTGTCACTGTCGAACACGTCCGCGTGGATGATGATTGGTGCGAGGAAGCGATCTTTCGAGGCGTGCAGATGGAGCATCACCGGCCTGACGACGTCTGTTGTCCGTACGCTCACTTTCACGGCTGCAATGGTTCGTTTGTGATCATTGAGGATTCTGTTGCGCCCGCTAGTGCTTCTATTGTTCGGGGGATGGACGGAGTCAAGGCCGTCGGTTTGCATAATTGCGAGGAGCCGCCCGTTTTGCTCGCGGATTCCAACGGTTTGCCGCCGACCGCGCGTTTCGTTTTCCGCTTTTGTCAATCGAATTCGCTGCCCGCTCCCGTGCGAACAGCGGGAGTTGCGAGCGGCCGGCGGATCGCGCCGAAAGTCAAAATAAATTCGCCGAATTCGCGCATGATCGCGTCGAAGTGGCGAGTGCGGGAGCGACGGTCATTGTTGCTCGTTGCCGCCAACGGTGTCCATTACAAAACACTCGAACTTTCCGCCCAACACAACGGTTCTGCTTGTCGAAGTGCGGAAATCAATCAACAGAAGCCGTTGGGTTGTTCGCTTCCGCCGGTCATTGCCCACCGCTGTGCTGCCGGGTGCGATAATTGCCGCCCTTGCGCGAGTAGTGACCGCAAATTGATTCTTCGCGAGAGCAAATGGGGGATGTGGGGGCATCTTCGATGTTTTTTTTATTAATGGGGCGCCTAATGAGCGATTGCGCACGGAAAGGTCAACAGTTTTGATTGTTCGTCCGCTTCCGTCGCCCAATCACGTGTTGAAAGGTTGAATGTGGGATTGAATCAATTGGTCGTCAAAGTGGTCATTTAGGGGCGATGAGCAGGCATTGCATTGCTTGTAGTTGGAAGAGAGAAGAAATGACTGGACGGAAGTCAAACCCTCTTCCAACCTTCGGCGCACTCCTCCGCCCGTTGCTGACCCCGCAATTTGCCAAACGCCGGTCTTTACGGTCGGTTTCCCGCCCGCTCGAGTGGGCCGAAGAGCGGCCGAATGTTTGCGGAAGGAAGCGGCTCTTCACTCACTCACCCTTCTCCTGTGCGTAGACCCGCACCAGCCATTCCTTGAAGGTGATCGCATCGTTGAACTTGGACAACTGGGCCCCGTCCGCGTTGCCCATCACGGGGATCGCTCGGTAGCGCGTCTTCTTCGCCTTGAACAGCAGAACTTCGCCTTCGATGAAAGCCGTGTGGTTGATGAACATCCCTTCAAAGCAGCAGGCAATGAGTTCCGTTGGTTCGCGAGCACTCACCGCTCTTCTGCTGCGTTTTGTTGATCCACTCGCTGAACAGGACGCCGCGCGGTTGGCGGGAGGACGAAATGAAGTGGACATCCGCTGCAAAGAACTCCTCATAGCTGGCAATCATCTCATCGTCTTGAATCGAAGGTGATCTTTGTTCTTCCTCCTTCAACCAAGATTTCGCCCCGTCCGCTCCCTTGTGTCCATTAGGCGGTGGAGCACGCGAATTAGCGGAGAATGTGATTGAATACGGAACGGACGGTCCGCTTCTTTGCGGACAATCCGAGAAATGCGTTCCGTTCGGTCCAAATTGAGACGAATTGGTCGTGTTCCCGTGGAAGGCAGACGTCCGCTTGACGGTCGGTTTCAATCCCGAAATGGACGTGTCGCTTTCGTTCGGCTGTTCATTCGTTACACGCGGTAACGAATCGGAGGGATTTGCGCACTTGTGTTCGTTAATCGAACGGAACGAACGCGCGGCCGACTGTTTTTGGTCGCCGCATTTGACGCCCGCCGCCCACTTCATTGCGGCCGCTTCCGAAGGGCCGTCGAGAAGTCGGCACTCGACGCGGGGCTTTCGGAAGCGGCCGCAATAATCGGCGGCTTTGATGGCGACCGCAAGTGGCGCGAATCGAGAGTTCGCGCGGTCAAAAATCCGCAATGATTCGAAGCGCCCGCTCTTACCTGCGTCCACTCCAATTAGGAGGAGGGGCGGGGCGGCGGCGATTAGCAGCAGGAGGGCCCTCGTCCACAAAGAGAAGCCGCTTCTTGACCCCTCGCGCATTGCGCAATTCGCCTCCCGCTCGCGCGCTGCTGGCCGATCGTCCGCCTTCATCGTTTGCCGGAAGAGGGGCCGAGTGGGAGGACGGACATCACTGGCTGGATCGACGGGCTCGCTGCTGAAAGGAGAGTGAACGAAATGGACACAAAACACCCGAAATGACCGCGAGAAACCGGGCGTCATGGCAAACAGCTGCCTGCCGTCGAGGAATGGAAGTCGCGAAAGGGACACGCATCTTGACCTCCGATCAATTATTCACGACTACACGCCCCCAGGAATCTCCTTTCAACACCCCGACTTTGCGGCCGAGATTCCCGCTCGCGACTTCGTCCTTTGTTTTTTCTCGTAAAGGAATTTCCGCCGAACGAGTGGGACGAGAAGCCGCGCTTCTGCGGCCAAACAGCCCAAAAAGGAAGGTGGGAACACATGGATCCGGGCGATCAACGAGGAACCGAGTCGATGTCGGGACGAGAACGGAAGTTCGCGATGACCACGAGACTGCGTTGTTTACTCACCCATCCATCCGCCCGTCCACCCATTGGCCTTCGCTTTTGATTTTTGCGGTCGAAACGAGAGAGGAAGTGGGAAGAATTCGATTTGGGAAAAATGCGCGGCTTTACGAACGTGGCCATCCGCCGGCCGGGCCGCTCGAGTCGCGAGCTTTGATTCGATTGACCGCCGGCCGCCCTTCGGACTTCCGCTCACGAGTTCCGCGCGAAAGCGGCGGAATCTGCGGCACGCGAAGAAAGTTTTGTACTCGACGGCCCCTCCCGCGCCGGTCGAGTTCCGAATCGGAAGAAGCGGAGCAGAAGCGAAGGAGGAGGAGGAGGCGGACGGACGAGAGTGAGTGGACGGGGGCGAGCGGCGGAAAGACGCAATTCAACCGGGATTCGCGTCCACTAATTCCAATGCCGTTCATTAGCCTGCGCGGGAATTCGCGCCGACCGCTCCGCTCCCGTGCGAACGACGTGCAAACTTCGCGCACCGCAAAGAAGTCCCGCCAATTTTGCACGCCCCTCTTGCTCGGCGCCATCTCGGGACTCCCCGGGGGCGAACTGATGAACAAACCGGCGGAGTGGAAATCCACGAAGCGTCTTCCAATTCGATCACGCCGGCCGAGATTTGCATACGCTTGCGCACAAGCGGGCCGAAAGAAACGTTGCGTGATTGCCGACCGCACGGAATGTTGAGCAGTGTACAGTAAACGGACGAACAGAAACACCACGCGTACCGTAGCCCCCACACTCCATTGAAACGAGGAGCGGGGCGAGCGGATGCGGTGGGGTTTGAATGGGCGCGTTTCCATTCACTTCGCGCATCCCAATTTCCTCATTTGCCGGCGGATCGGGCGGAGTCACGAGTCGCGGAGTCAAAAGTGGGGGCAAATCACGACGATAATAAACGCGCTCATGTCCCTCCCGCCGCCCGCCTCGTCGCCCGAACAAACCGAAGGGGGCGGCGCCCGAATCGGAAGGTCGAAGTGAGCAGTCGGGGCGGGCGGGCGAGCGGCGATTCTCGGGCGGCAAATCCGCTCGTTTCGACCACAACGAGCGGCGAAATCACACGTGCGGGCGGGCGAGCGGGCGGGCGGCGCGTGTCGATAACGAGCGGCGCGGACGTCGAATTTGACACCGCACCGAACGTCCACCTGCTTCCCGCGGGATCGGCGAGCGGCAGTCGGAATTCCACTTGTTCCCCCACCGAATGAGTCAACACGCTCCTTCGTTCGTGTTGAGGTCGTTAATTTGCTTCGATTAGTCGCGTCTCGCGCGGCCCGAACAGACGGACGTGAATTCCCGGCCGGTCGTTGCTTTTTGTCGGCTGGCGTGAATCAAAAGCGCCGCTCAACAATGCGGAGCGGGCATACGGCGGGCGCGTCTCAATCAATGCCAACAATCGAACGAAGGAACACGCCGCTCCGCTCGGCCGCTCCAATTTGGCGCGTGCGGGATTAGCGGCCGGCCGGCCGGCTCGGAGGTCGCGAGACGCCCGATTTACGGCCGGCAAGGAGGAGCGAGGAGATCGTAAACCGATCGAAAGAAACAAGTGGGGATTGATTCGCCCACGATCCGTCGGGATCCCCGCCTCGACCTCAACTCCCGTTCAGCCGAATCGCCCGCACAAAGGGCGCCCGTTAATCGGATCAGGGCCGCAAACATGGACGTCCTTGCCGCCGCCTTTTCAGCGGAACCAACACACAAGCCGCTTCTTCCGGACGGATCGAATTCCCACCTTTGAGGGTGCCGGCTGAGCCCAACTCAAGGACCTTGAAAGGACGACGTCCTCGCCTACGAACCAAACGGAAGGTGTGATGTTTCGAATTGGGCCTTGGGCGGGTGTTCAACTCATTCGAATCGACGAGGAGGACCGCCTTTGGGAACGGGCAGACGTCAAAAACAAACGCCGCCCGATTGGAATGAGCGGGATTGGGGATGACAAGCCGCTCGTTCGGGCGGGCGGCAAATCGGGGCTTTCGGGTCGGCCGTTTCGCGCGCATGACGGGCCGCAAATTGCTGGATGGGATCGGCAGTTGGGTCCAGTTCGAATTGGAAGAAGATCCGAGAGAGGGTCATCTGACGACGAACGAGTGGCAACTTGCTCGATGGTGATCAGCGAGCGCCCTCCCGCCCATCCTCAAGCGTCGCTAATTATCGCGAGCGAAAACAATAAGCAGCGAGTGAGCACGTCGACGGCGGGCGCCTTGATTCCAAACATCCGCTGTCGCCGCCCACCGCTCCTCTTCGTCATCCACGAGCAAATTGGCTTCGGTACGCGGCTCCAAGGCGCACAATCAAGAGCGTGCTGACTCACACGCGTCCAATTAGCCGCCGCCTGCGCTCTTCTTCGGCTGGACCGAACGGTTGGATCGCTTGCCGAAAGGTTGAGGAGCGGGCGGCCATCGCAAAGGTTGAAACAACCGAAAGGTTTCTTTTTGCTGGAAGGACAGGGGCTGCAGGTCTTTGTCGGACAGTTGATAGAAGAAACCGAACTGTACTGCGTTCATTGAAGAGTTTTGTTCGACCGCCTAGCGATCGCCACACCCAACGCACTCGTGGCCCTTCGGCCCCCCGACAACACAACACACGATCACGTACTCAAGAGCCGCAAGATGACCCCCGAGTGTACGATCTGGTGAACACTTCGAGCGACTGTTTGCGCATTCCGATCGACCAGCCGAGCAACCGGCGACTGCCGGACTCTGCCCGTCCTTCCAGCGATTAGTCCGAAGCAATAAAATTCGAATTCCGACCTTTGCCGGTGGGAATCCGGCCGGTTGCGAGCCGGCGGAACGGACGGCGCCAACCGACGGGGATTCAATTCGGCGTGAACGAGAGGAGAGCTGCGGGAAGAGAGTTCATTCCCGTCTTTAATCAGGGCAAGAGTCCGTCAAGCCGGCTGCGTGTAATAAACAAACGAGGAGAAGAAGGAACAAACGAAAAGAAGTGCGAAAAACCGCCTACTTTGTTCGAGTGAAAACAAACCGGCCGAATGCAAACGAGCGGGCGGAGCGGGCAGGAATCGCGTGTAAACAAAAGAAGTGCGAAGTTTGGCACCGCCGAAGAGAAGCACGATGATTACTTTCCGGGAGGGAAGAATTCCGCTCAAGGGCGTAAATCCGAATGAAACGTTTGACCTTGAGCGGTCGGGAGCGTTTCTTTGTGGACCAAGGCGCCAGTCTACGGTAATTGGACGAAGAACAAAAGCAACACTCCAAGACGCCCATAAGCCGCAAAACGTTCTTTCCTTTCTTGAGCGCGCGGGCATAATTGGGCCTGAACGGGTGGCCGACGAGCTTTCGGTAATTGGGCGGCCGCATGAGCAGAAGCGATCTCTCGGCTTCGAGCGCTCAATTGGGGCCGACGGCCACTCGAACGGGCGACAAGTTTGTTTATTCCGGGCGACTGAGTGATCATCAATCCGTTCGCGGAGGTCACGAACCGGTCGGGGCCAATTACAAAAGCGGCCGGGGAGTTCGCCGACCGGAATGGCGGCCAATTAGGCCGCATGGGAACTTTTTTCGCTCACTTGAACTCCCGATTCTCTTCGATTGGTTGCGGCCGGCAAGTGGCTTCTTCGAATGCAGAGAAGCGCACTTTTGGGGATGAAAACAGTTGCTGTACGAGAACAATCGAATCACGCGTTCCAAACGGGGGAACATCGACGGAAATCGTTGGGCAGTTGGACAGAGGGCGGGGGAATTCGAGGAAAGAACTCCCCCGGCCACTTACTCGTCCAAATGAGGGCGGGACGATCGTTAAACTGCGGGGAAGAAAGGAGGAGGGCGGAAGTCATTTGAGGAAATTGGAAAGACATCCCCGCCCCTGCGGGCGCCTTCTTTCCGCTCGGTTAATTTCGCTCATTGCTCATTAGTTCGTGACAACGATTGGCACGGGCCTTTACGACTTCTCGGGCCTCCACGGCATGTTGTAGGGTTTATTCAATAGAAATCAACAATCATTTCAAACCGTTGATTCGGGAGAAACAAGTGGAATTTGGAGTGGCGCCCACGAAAGGCGCGTTGATTAAAACAATCTGGAGATTTCGGAGGGAGAACGAAGGAAAGAACAAACAGGCGGCGTCTACAACATGCTTTCGATCAACGAGTCCCGCAGCTCGGTGGAGATGGTGGCCGGCGTGTTGTTGCCCAGCTTGAAGATGGACTCCAGGACGGAGAGCTCGGCGGACGTCGTGTTCAAACCCGTGAAGGCGATCCAGTCGTTCGCGCACACGCCCGCGCCGATCAGCTCCGAGCCGCGGTTGACCGTGCCCGCGACCACCGGCACCTGCAGCAGCGACGCCAACTCGCGCTGGGTCTCGGGCGGCGTCTTGGCGGCGACCATCGCGCCGTGCGACGTGAGGCACGCGTACGAGCCGATGAGCGCGTGGTTGCCGAGACTCAGCCTGAAGCGAGCGAATGAAATGAAGAAGACGGAATGAAGGGAACGAACCGGAAGACCTCCACTTTGCAGACTTCTCGCAACGCGTCCTCCAGCTCCTTGCTCACGTCCGGGTGCACGATGGCGACGTGGTCGTTGCAGCAGACCACGTTGCCCAGCGCGGAGAGGCGCTCGTTCACGCGTCGCAGTTGAACGGCGTCCGGCAGGCTGTTCCGCAGGTGCTGCAGCTCCTGGTCGGTGGTGGAGTCGGGCACCAGGAGGCCGTGGCGGTTGCCGGTGGTCACGCGGCCGACGATCTTCACGCCCGCCACCGAGCAGTAGATGACCGGAATGACGTCGGCCAGCTCCGCCTCGATGACGCTGTAGAAGTTGGCCGACGCGCCGATGCCCACCAGGCAGTAGGCGTTCGTGAGGCGGCTGAACACGCCGACGTCGTTGGACGACTCGTAGATGCAGCGGAAAGCCATTTCGATTCGATTCGCAGCTGAAAACGAAGCAGAGATGAGTGGATCGTGGACGAAGAGCGCGGATTTCGCAACAAAAACAGGCAAAGGCGGAGGAGCACGAGCCTCAACGCGAAGGCAGACGGCCCCAGCGGGGCGTTTCGCCAAGCAGGCGGCCGGCCGGCGGGCGCGCGGCGGGAGAAATCGGAGCTTCGAGGCGGAATTTTCGGCTTCGGGCGTTCGTCCGTTCGGCCATTCCGCTTCGAACGTTCGTTTCTGCCCGAACACTCGATTTTGTTCGACGGGGTAGATGGGAGAAAGTCGTGTCCAATGAAGGAGCATCGGTTCTCTTTGCATTTCACTTCCTTCTTCGTGGACGATTCCGTCGAATTTCGGTCGTTTCGAAAAAGGCGGGAAGTCGCGCCGTTCGAACAGCCGCGTTCGCCTCGATTTCCCGCACTCATCCCCGCTGCTTTCAGTCCTCTCTTCCGTCTCCATCGACAGCGAAAGATGACGAAGCTGGTGGGCCTGAAGATGCAGGGGATTCGGAGCATCGGCGACCAGCCGCACGTCCTCAACTTCCTCGACCCGCTCACGATCATCCAGGGCGAGAACGGGACGGGCAAGACGGTAATTTCGAAATCCCCCACTCACCCCTCCCATCCTTCTGCTTGTTTTCAGACGATAATCGAGGCCCTCAACTACGTGACCAGCGGCGCGATGCCGGCCGGAAAAATGGGAACATTTATCCACAACAACAAGGTTCGTTCTCCTTCCCTTCCGGCATCGTCGGTCCACTCGACTGCTTTCAGCTCTCCAAGAAGAAGCGCGTCGACGCGAGCGTCCAGCTGGAGTTCGCGGACTTCCGGGGGCAAAAGTGCGTGGCCACGAAGCGGATGAACGCCAGCCTCTCCGCGGGCAACAAGGTCACAACCAAGTCGGACGAGTTCACCCTCAAAGTCAGGCACCCGCAGACCGGCAAGGAAGAAGACGACCTCCGCGAAGATCGCCGATTTCAACAAAGAGGTGAGTTCGTCCTTCCGGCCACTCGTCGATTGCCGTCGTTCAGATCGAGGCGCCTCTTCGGAGTCCCGTCGGCCATCCTCCATCACGTGATCTTCTGCCACCAGGAGGAGAGCACGTGGCCGCTGGGCGAGCCCAAGGAGCTGAAGACCAAGTTCGACGCCATCTTCGAGGTCGAGCGCTTCGTTAAGGCATCGAGGCGATCAAGAAGAACAAGAAGGAGTTGGTGGGTGGTTCCTCGCTTTCTTCCTGCTCAAATCCCGCGAATTTCAGGAGACCGAGGTGAAGTTGGTGCTCGCCGAGCTGCCGCACATGAAGGAGAAGGTCACCAAGCTGGCGGCCGTGAGTTCTCCGGCGCAGTCGGCGATCAATTGGCCGTCTGCTTTCAGCAATACGTGCAGCGAGAGGAGGCCCAACGGAAGCTCCAGGACGTGAACAAATTCATCACAACGAAGACCGAGGAGAAGCGGGCGCTCGAGGCCACGCAGAAGGACGCTCCAGGACGAGTGGGGCCGCGCCTCGGAGTACGAGAAGCAGATCGGCAAGTGCTCTCTCGCTCTGTGCCCATCACCCCGTTGTTCAGAGACGCGGAAGAACGACGTTCGCGTGGAGGAGGCCCGCTTGCGGCACGGTCGACCCCTTCGACGGCACGAAGGAGGAGTTGGAGCGGCAGTTGAACGAGGTTGGGATCCCCTTTTCCTTCCTACTCCGTTCACTCGCTTCTTTCAGTTCAAATCGTCCGCCGACTTCACGAACAGCGAGGCCGAGAAGAAGCGGGCGGACGCCGAGCGGAAGGCCCTCACCGCCCAGATGGACGCGCTGAACGCCGAGCAGCGGAAGTGGCGCGCGAAGATCAGCCAGATCGAGGGACACCAGATGGTGAGGAGGAATGCGGAAGGTCCTCGACCAATCCACTCGTTTCCAGGTGCTCAAGAAGGCCGAAGCCGACCACGAGGCGCTGCTCGACGAGGCGATGCGGACGCTCCAGATCGAGGGTTCGTTTCTTTCTTCACCCCTCCAAGTTCAACCGACTTCTGTTTGTAGCCAAGCGCCCGGACTTCGTCGACGCTCTCCGCCGCGAGATCGCCAACTCGAAAGGACGAACTGCAGCGGTTGAAGGTGGGTGCAAACGCCCGTTCTTCCTCGAATCAGCGGCTTCCAGGAAAGCCACCAGGAGAACCGCAAGGTCTACAGCAAGAACGTTTCGGACGTGATGGAGGAGCTGAGCAACCTCACGAACATGGACAAGCAGAAGCAGCAGGAGATCGCCCAGCTGAACAAGGCGATCGCCCGTCTGCGGGAGGACGAAAAGAACATGGACGCGTCGGGTGTCAAGTTCGTCCCCTCCCTCGCATCTCCACTCACTTCACCTCCTTTGCAGGATGAACAGCATGCAGGAGGAGGTCTCCACGCGCAACAAGGAGATCCGCCGCACGCAGGGCGAGCGGGACGAGGCCATGGACGGGCTGAAGAGGAAGCTGCAGTCCGTCAAGGTCTACCCGCAAGTGACCGGCGAGCTGGGCCAAGTCGAGACGCTCACCACCCAACTGGACCAGCTGGTCCTCCAGAACAACGGCACGTTCTCGAAGTTCGTCAACGAGACCATCGGCGACAAGGCCACGCAGCTGGAGACCGCCAGGCAGGACCTGCTCGACCGCGAGGCCCAAGTGAAGGCCGCCCGCGCCGAGATGCAGGCCGCCGTCAAGGCGGTTGGGCGCAACGAAGAAGCGGCTGGCCGACGCCCAGGAGAAACTCCGCCAGTGCGACCAGCAAGCGGCCAGCCTCCAGCAGAAGTCCGCCGAGACCATCCAATCGATGCAGTTGATGCTGATGCGGCTGGAGAAGGGCGCCGAGGGCGTGGCCGCCTTGCGCGGCGAGATGCAGAAGCACAACCTGGACGAGGCCCAAAGCCGTCTGACGGCCGTCGAGCAGCAGGTGGAGGCGAACCGCACGAAGATCCAGGAGCTCACCTTTGATGATCTCCGACTGCGACAACCGGCAGCAACGCCTGCGCTACTTCGAGGACAACCTCATCAACCTGAACGCGCGCCAGAAGATCGCCGCCCTCCAGCAGGAGATCACGAGCGCCGAGTCGCAGCGTGGACGGTCGATCGACGTCATCGGCCAGGAGGTTCGTTTTCTCCTTCCTCTCGTTTCGGCTAATTTCATTCGAATTTCAGCTTCGTCGTGTGAACGCCCAAGTGTCCACGCTGCAGAAGCGAGATTCAGAACAAGACGGGCGCCCGCAACGAGCTGGAGGCCGCCCGTCGCAATCTGGTCAGTCAGGTGTCCAACGACAACATCGAGGACGCAAAGAAGGCGCTGAAGAAGAAGATCAACCGCAAGATCGTCCTCGAAGCGACCATGCAGGTGGGTTCTTCACCGCGTACCACTCTTCTATTCGCTTGCAGGACATGGACAAGTTCGCGAAGGTGGTGGACGACTCGATCATCGCCTACCACACGAAGAAGATGACCGAGATCAACGAGCAGCTGCAGGAGTTGTGGCCCAAGGTCTATCAGGGAAGCGACATCGAGTTCATCCAGATCAAGTGCGTCCTTTCCTCCAATCGCCCTTTCACGCTCTCCTTCTTTCAGGTCCAACCCGACCGACGAGCGGCGCAAATCTTACGACTACTCGGTCGTGATGGTCGTGGACCAGGTGGAGATCGAGATGCGCGATCGCTGCAGTGCGGGCCAGAAGGTGGGCGGCAGGCGACCGTCTTCTCATCTCCTCCTCCTTTCAGATGCTCGCCTCGATTTTGATTCCGAATCGCCCTGTCCGACGTGTTCGGCGCCAACTGCTCCATTCTCGCGCTGGACGAGCCGACCACCAACCTGGACGCGATTAAGGTGGGTGGAAAGACTCTTCCGTTCTGGTTATTCGGTGGTCGTTCAGGTCGAGAACATGGGCACGATGCTGCACGACCTGTTGGAGGCGTGCAAGAACGAGGACGGCACCTACTCGCTGCAGCTGATCGTCATCACGCACGATAAGCGTCTCGTGGAGCACCTGTTCACCGCCTGCCGCCCGGAGAGCGTCTACGCGCTCAGCAAGGACGAGATGGGCGCCTCGCGAATCAAGCAGTACCACTCGGTGGTCAACGATGCGGGCGATGTGCGCATGGACGGCTCCTGAAATCTCCACGGGTCTTTCATTTCTTCCGACTCTGTTCGTTGTTTCTGTTTCCTGTTGTTGTTGTTCGAAGAGTCGGTTCCGTTGCAATAAACCCACTTCCGCTAGGTACCCCCACGCCCCTCGGTTCGCTCCAGAAGGAGAAAAAGGCGGACGAGATCTCCCGAACGGAATCTTTCCTGTTGCATTTGGCCACGATCACTCGAAGAAGTCCGTTCTGTTCGGCCGCTCCACCATCCGCCTTCCTCGTTGCAGCCATGATGACTCGACTGAACGCCCGCGTGCTGCTCGAACTCCCCGCGAGGATGCGGGTGTTCCGCGCGGCCTCGTCGTCCACTCCGCCGACCGGAAGAGCCGCTCTGGAAGAACCCGTGGGCTCACGCCGCTTCCGAAAGAAGGTGAGCGAGTGATTCGGCTGTCTCGTTCAATCCTCTCGTCGTTGAAGAAGAAACGCTGACCGAAGTTCGAGCAGGCGCCCGTCGATTGGAAGTACGTGGAACGTCTGATGCCGCCCACTTTGATCCCCGAGATGCCGAAGACCGCCGGGCCGACGCCGAGCGGCTGGCGGCCGCCCAAAGGTGCGTTTCCTTTTTTCTTTTCTTGCACTCGTTCGTTTGTTAGATCCCGTGCCCGACCTGGCCTACTACATCAAGCGGACCCGCTTCCACATGCCCGAGCTCCACCTGGAGCGCCGACGGGACGTGCTGAACCCGAAGACGATGCAGTACGAGTACGTCGAGGTGGTCTCGCTGCGCGGCATCTACGGCGACGTCTTTGTGAGTGTTACGATCGACTCGTGCCGAGTTCAACCCTTTGTTGCAGGCCTGTGAGCGGGAACTGAAGGAATTCGTCGAGCAGCGGCACGGAAAAGCCGATCGCGACGCACGTGGACGAGCTGCAAGGTCGAATCAAAGTGCGCGGCGCCGACCGATCGCTTCTCGAGCTGTTCGTTTACGAGAAGGGATTCTGATCGTCCTTTTTTTGCTGTTCGTTGTTGTTTGATTAGGTTGGAGTAAATTCTTCTCAAATCCGATCGGACACGAGCGAAGCAGTCGGTTGTTTCCGTGGAATATTTGAGGCAAGGAGGAAGCTTGGCAAGTCGTTTCATCGTTCACTGTTCAGATGCCGTGTACCAACTGCATGGCGAGTTACAGCGTGATGCGGAAGGAGGTGCGTGCTCATTCTCCTCTCCTTCAAGCTCTTCATCTAATTGCAGAATGGTTGCGGGAATTGCGGGTACGGGTTTTGTGCGAAGTGCCTGACCAAGAAGCACCTCCTGCCCCGCCTGTCCAACAAGCCGGTGCCCGTCTGCGACGGCTGCTTCAAGTCCCTGACGGGAGAGGTGAACTTCTTTCCACCGCAACTTCACCCACTGCTTCCGTCTTGCAGGTCGTCCAGCCGCTCGAGAAGAGTCGGAACGAGGCGAAGGCCGGGCGCGACGGGAAGTGGTGGGGCGACGACGAGCGGCCGCCGCCCTCCATGCGGATGCAGTACCCGGTGAGGCCGAAGACGGTCAAGGAGAAGCCGGTGGAGCCGAAGCACGACGGTTGGAAGGAGAGGGGGGAGAATCTTCTGATGGATTCCTCTTCAGACGAAGCCCTCCTCGCCCGCCTGGCGACCATCACCGGCCGGTCGGTGGACGAAGTCAAGAACCCCCGCTTTGTAAGTGGAAACGAAGGCTGCTTATCACTCGCGTTGCTTGCAGATGGTCTCGGACAAAGAGGGCGACATCCCGACCTCGTCCACGAGCATCCTCAACAATCTGCGCCCCTCCGCGACCGCCCAACTGCCGCCCACGCCCCGAATGTCGGCGGCCGACGAGAAGGTGGCAAAGGAATTGAATCTGCCGGCCGGTTCGTTCCCTAGCCGCGATCTTCCGTTCATCCCTCCTTGCTTTCAGTGCCGCCCGCCGAGGACTCGATCGAGGGGCTGGAGGAGCGGCTGGCGGCGCTGCGGAACGTGCCCGTCGACGTCATCCGAAACCCTCGCCTGGTCGGTCGTCCCCTGCATTCCATGAATCCGCGTTGCTTTCAGATGGTCATGGACGAGGACTCAGGAGCCCGAACTGGACGACGACGCCAAGAAAGTTGCTGGAGAAGGCGGAGGCCCGTCTGCGGAAGAAGGAGCCCGACCTCTTCGCCTACTCGAACGAGGGCCTCGACTCCAGCGACGACGAGACAGACACCCGCCCCCGCAAGAAGTCTTCTTGATTGCTCTTGATTGTGTACAAAGACCGATGGATTCCGCGTAGTTTTTATTACTTCTGGGTACGAGGCGAGGCATAAACAATCGATTGGATGCAATGGGGAGACGGCCATTCGGTGGAATTCGGTGCGTACGGAGCTCCACAGCGTTTTGGAGCGAAATTAGCGGAGAAGTTGGGCGAAAATAAAAAAAACCATTTACATAAAGGGGATATTGGGAGGAGGGGGAGGACAGCGGAAAGAAACAACGAGCGGAACGGGGGGAACAAACGAAAGGCGGGCGGGAACGACAGAAGGCGGACGATGGGGGAACAAACGAGGAGAAACGAGTCGCCTATCCGCCCCGAAACAAACCCAGTGCCCGCTAAACTCACCCGCCCATAAACTTGCCGTTCCACTCAGCACACGCGGCAACGAACTGCAAACAGCCCCCGGGTCCCTCTTTATACCTGCCGACCGATCACTCCTGGTCGGCCTTCTCGGCCACCTTCTCGCCCTCCTCCGGCGACTCCTCCTTCCGCTTGGGGGCCTTGGATTCCTCCGGCTTGTCGTCGGATTCCTCCATCGGCTCTTCGGTTGCCGCCTTCGCGTCTTCCGGCTGCTCCTTCGGCCTTCGGCTCGGCGGACCGCTCTTTGGGCGGCTCGGGCGTGACTCCGCGGCCTTGGCGCGTTTGGCCGGCGGCGAGTTGTCGGAGGCCTCCTTTTCCTTCCTTCTCCTCCTCGGCCTCGTACTCCTGACGGCACTTCTCGATCAGAACTGAAAGAAGCGGATGAAGAAAGGAAGATTGCAAAGGGAACTCACGGTCCATGGTCTTGGCCGAGTCTTTCAGCAGCTCCAGCGTGCGTAGGCTGTGCTTTGCCGGCAGGTAGAAGATGGGCGGCTTGGCCTGAGTTTGAATGAAATTCTGAAGCCGCACGAAGTGCTGCTCCTTCTCCTTGGCCTGCAACAATCGGGTGAAACGAGAGGACAGACAGAAACGGGACTCACGTTCATGACGATGGCGCGCTTGCGTTTCTCCCGGTGATACTCCTCGTCCTTGCGGCGTTGCTCCTCCATGCGCTCGGTCCGCTCCTTCATCCGCTGCTCGCGCGCCTCCCGCTTCGACTCCTCCAGTCGCGACTCCACTTCCATCTGCTTTTGGATCTGAAACGAGGCGAATAAACGAAGAGAAACGCGGGCAAAACGCACCTGAACTTCGGCGGCCGTGTCCTTGGTCTTCTCCTTGCTGAAACGAGTGAGCGTTCCGGCGACCAGGTTGTTGAACAGCCGTTTGTTCCTGAACGATCGATTAAATTCGTTGATCGAACACGGAGAGCACTCACCGAGTCATATCCTCACCTCGTTGCCGCTGCTTGAGTTTGGAGATCGTGTCGTTGCGGGATTGGGTCTCGATCGGCAGGACGACCCGCGAGGGCAACGACGGACGCGACATGATCTGCAACGGGCGGCTTGAACGAAAGGAACGCGACCGGGAAGATTGAAGGGACACGCAAGAAATGCGGAGGATTCCGAGCGACCGCTCCAGCAGCTCGTTTTATCGGGAAATTCCGCTCGCACACGGCGACGACCTTCGAGTTTCCATCGATTTTCGGGTTGAGAAATCGCTCCTTTGCGTCCAGTGAAAGAAGCGATTGCTTATTGTTAGAACAACGGGTTGCATCTTTCGGTTTGTGAATGCGCGTTTCTGCACCGCGAGTCGCATCGAAGCAACGCCGAAGCATCGAAAGATTATCCGGCTCCATCAGAGGCCATTAGTGTTGGTCCGTTTTTTGCGTAAAAGCTCGCTCATGCACGATTAAGAGCTGCTTTCCGCAAGATCAAGGTGTAAAACAGGCGCCATTTATCCCCCGTTTGATCAGAAGAAGAACAACAACCAGAGGATGACAGTCAGTGCACGCCGTCCAACGCCTCCAAATGGTCTCGTTTGAAGAAGAGCGGGAGGACCAACGAGCGGAAGGGTATGAACAGGAAAGTGATGATCGGAAAAGCGAGTTCCAGTTCTGGCCAGGGCGCGAAGATGCCGACGAAGCAAAGGAGGGCCAACTGCCCCACTTCCAGCAGGGTGAACATGTGGACCTGCCGTAGAGGGACGCGCCGTAAGTAGTGGACAGGAGGGTAAGACCGCTGAAACGACCGTTCTTCTTCCCGCATTCCATTCCACCTACTTGTTCGGTGAAGAGCAGGAGAAGCCGCTCGCAGAACTCGTTCCCGACGGTCGACGTGCAGGCGAGGTACAGAAAGAGGCCGTTGAAGACCGCCGTGGGGACCACCTGCAGGTAGGGCAGCAGCCAGAAGTACGTGGGGATCATGGCCGCGTGCGCGATCAGCGTTGCACATCTCGTCTCTCGGTTCTTGACCACCCTGAACGAGCGCTAACTGATTGCACTTGTTGTCAGCTGAAGGACTCACACGGACAGGACGACGCCGTCGACGAGCCGGTCCTCCACGTCCGCCAACGCCCGCAAGTGCAGGAAAGCTTGCGGAAGGGCGCCGTGCATCCACGGAAGGCCGAGGAGCGAGAGGACGGCGTTCAGCAAAGCGACCAGCAAAAGATCCCAGTTGGCGGCCGCTCCTTTCTTCAGTTGATTCTGATTGTTGTCCACCGTGTTCGTGACGATCAGTTGGTCCCTGCAACGGCCGAATGAATGCGATCAACACGAGCAAACGAACATGAAGAACAAAATGGCCAACGGGATGCCCAGCCCAAAGCAAACCAGGTGCTCCTTCCAGCCTTGCGACCAAAAGGCGACCGGCGAGAGGACGCTCTTGTGCGAGTCGAAACTGAACGTCTCCGTGGGCACGTCGCCGAAGAAGAGGATCCCGACGAGAGCGTTCACGACGACGGCCACCGGGAGCGCGTAGTCCGCAAGGAGATCCCGCTTCGTTTTGGAGAGGTAGGGGGACGAGCGGAAGTGGAACAAGAAGACGCTCAGCAACAACGTCCCGATCATCAGCAGCCAAAACAAGAGGCCGACCGCCCGCTCGCATCTCAACGGATCTAAATCCCAGCATTCTCTTGTTTCTCTTCCGAAAGCCCACCGTAATTCTCGCAGTTGGGCGTGAAGGCGGAGACCGAAGAGATGCCCGCCGAGAGGGCCCGAACGACGAGCGCCAACGAGATGAACAGCCCGAAGAGTTCCTCCAACGATCTGAAATTCTCGTGTCCTCACTTCTGACCGACCGGAAGGACGACCTTTTCGCGAACTTCATCACTCTCGACATTTCGGTGAGGGCAGAGATCAGGAGAAGCAAGGAACACCACAAGCCGGTTGTCGCGTACATTTTGAAGAAGTCGACGCCCGACGAGTCGGCGATGTGCTGCAGGATCCCGATGAAGATGGCGATCGCGGCCAGGTCGAAAGGAGGATCAAGAAGAGCTGCCCGCCGGCCACCCCGAACACGAGACCGCCGATGATCTGCGAGAGGATTTGCATCCGCACGTCTGCAACGCCTTTCGGTCACTTCAAGCACGGAATGATTGGAATCACCCATCTTCCCGCCAGTGGTCTGATCGTTGAGCATCCCCAGCGCGATGACGGTCGGGAGAGTCGAGAAGTAAAGAAAGACGGCCGAGCTGACGGTTTTTTGGACGTCTCGAGCGGAACGCACTCCTGCAAACCCACCCGGTATTTCCAATGCTACTTTGCTACGCGATCCAAACCGTCCAAATAGTCCGACCTGTAGTGTTGCCATCGACGGCGGAAAGTCCAGAACGACGCCCCGACCGGGAAACCACGAGGAGTCCTGAACGATCGGCTGCTTTCTTTCTTATTTGGTCTCCTTCCTCACCTTTTCATCAACCCCCAACAAAGATTTCTTTTCGATCTCAACAACCGAGCGGTCCCGCTTGCCACTGGGCTGCTTTCCGAAGAGCCTCACGGACCTCCGCTCCCGACCGGCAGGCGGCGAGTTGATTGCGGAGGGCGGGATCCGAAAAGAGGGTTGAAATCGTGCGTGCAGTCTCGAGGGAACTCTTCGCATTCTTCTGAAAATCACCACCGCTTGACGAGCGTCCTCTGTTTGGTCCCACCTCCGTTGTGCACCCAACGACCAAGCAGACATGCTGGACGTCGCCGAGGTCTGACCCGAAGTTCGCGGGGCGTTTCAGCCGGGCGACACAAACCTGCCGCTTCGAGATGGAGTCCACCGAACAGCTTTAGGTGTGCTGAGTGAACGAGCAAGCAGCCGGAACTCACTGCAAGCCAACCCACTTTTGATTCAAGACCGGCGTTCTCCACGTCCACATCGACCGACTGCACGCGTTGTCGAATGCCGGGACTAAACGAACATCATTCAGAGAACGAAAAAAGAGATCGATTAATTGCCTCGAAAAAAAGCCCCGCAATCCGTGAAACTCAGGAGTTGTTGACGGACGTGCGTACGCGAGCCGTTCGCCCGGCGGCGGCACGATCTCGCCGACCATCCTGCAAGCGAAGAGAGCGGGAGTTGAGGACTTCAACAGACAACCAACCGCTCCAAGATCTTGTCCAGGTCGTCGAACTCCACATCGAGCAGGACGGTCGCCGATCGGAGCAAATTCAAGTCATTTTGGGCCCGCACCTCCGTTCGGAAGTCCCGCAACGGGAGCGGCTGCTGGACCACGTGCAGAAGGAAGCGGCCGTCCGTTCGGTTGGGCCGAAGGAGGGCCGCCATCCGCTGCCGAATGGCCGTTACACGCCGAGTATGAAGACATTTCAATGGCAGGAAGAAGGGAAAGAACCCCCTCCCCCGCAACTTTTTTCCCGACGGCTAACTCGAATGATCTTCGCGTACCTCACGTCGACTACAAATCGAATGCAAATCCCAGCCGTCGGGCGGCGCCGTTTGCAAGTCGGACGCCGCTTGTTCTGCTTTCTGCACGTCCAACACGTGAACCATTGTGCGATCACCGGAGTTTATTCTCGTCAGTCAAATGAGAGGAAGAAAGTGAGGACAATCTCGAACAAGCTCGCAGACAACCGAAATGCAACTCCGCAGAGGGAGGGAATACCCGTGAGGTGGACAAGAGGGAAAGGCGGGATCAAACGATGAGGTGGCCTTGAGGAGTGACTCTGATGGCGGCGGTCAGGCAGAAGGCTAAAATGGCAAGTTGGTTCGATTGCAGACGATCGACGAAAGAACTCACCGATGAACGGGAAGCAGGCGGTGAAGATGAACGCCCAACTGTAGCCGACCGCTTGCAGGAAGTACTGACAGCCGACGGCCAGCAGGGCGCCGCTCAGCGTCGTCGAGAAGATGAGGAAAGCCGTAGTTCACGGTCTTGTACTTCGTGCCGAAGCAGCGCACAGCTGCGGTGATGAAGAGCGCGTGGGTGGCGGCCAAACAGACGAACATCAGCGTCAACTGAAAGCAGCGAGTGGGTAGAAGGGGATGAAGGAAGGAGTGAACGAACCCAGAGCAGATAGGCGAATTTGCCCAAGTAGGCGGTCAGCGGCATCGTCAGCAGCAGGACGGTGGCCAAACAGGTGGCCGATGAGAGGGACACTTGGAAGGAGGTCCTGTCCGTCAGCCATCCCCAACCGATCCGAGCGGCCGCATTCGCGATGGACCCGATGGAGAAGGCGGTTGGCAAGAAAGTAGTCGTCGATGATGAACGTCTCTCCGAATGTTTTGTACAGGCTGCAAGCGAGTGAGTGTGAGTCCGAATCAACGAAAAGAACCCACTTGTAGAAGAAATTGCCGTAGAAGGAGCAGCAGAAGAGCGTGGCAAAGAGCCAATAGAAGGTGGAAGATCGGAGCATTTCGCTCGGCGTGAACGAAGAGGGCTCCATTTTGGTAGGAAGGTCCTCGTCCGACGAGGCGTCCGAATCCACGTGGTTGCTGCCCATCGTTTGTTTCTAAAGCGAGCCGTTCATTCCGTTCAAACACTCATGGATGAGAAGACGGGGACAAACATCGGAGAAGTGCCTCACTCACCGTCTGGCTGTTGGAACGTGACCTCGTCGGGCTTTCGAACTCCACCTCGTCCCGGCCGACCGGCAAGCGAACGTAGCCGTAGCGGGAGAAAGAAGAGGAGTTCGTGGAGCTGCCGCCTCCGCCGAACGTCTGCATCCAATTGCTCCGCTTCTTCGACAGCCACGCCATGTCGATCAGGGCCGAGTTGCTGAGGTGTTTGCGGACGAACTAAAAGCGGCGGGATGAAATAAAAGAAGCCAATCGTACGGGACACAAATGAAATCAAAAGACACGGTGGCCACTCCTTTCACTCATTCCACTCACCTGCTCGGGAGGATCGCAAATGACGATCAAGCCCACCGCTTGCATCAAGGCGTACACGAATGAGAGCTGGATGAAGACCGACGGCACTCGTTCGAGTAGCTCCTTGTTCGTGAAGTACCTGCAACGAGCGAGAACCTCACATCTAAATGAAAAAACGAACGAACCCGTCGGATGTGGCCGCGTAGTTCGCTCGATTGATCAAACGCGTTTGGATGGGCGCGAAGATCGACGAGCTGATCCCGAAACCGGCCGCCACGATCCCCGAAACGACGCCCACCATCGACGGGGCCCAGTTGATCACGCACGAGACGGCGATCACACTGAACGACCGGGATGGGAGGAAGGAAAATGGACGGAGAATCGAGCACTCACTACGCGATCCCTTGGCCCAGGCCGAACATGAAGCCGTACGTCACGAGGAACGACCAGAAGGAGTGTTGGATCGTCCAGGCGGAGAGGAAAACGCCCGATCTAAACGAACAAGCATTCCGATTTACTTCTTCCCAGCAGTGAGAACTCACGACATGAGGAAGCAGCCGATGGCGGCGGGCAAGTCGTGGGCCAAATCGCCGCGAAAGGTAGCCGCCGATGACCATCGCGAACGGGAAGCAGCCCTGAAGTCTCCATTGACTCAAGGCTGTACTCTCTTGGCTACTCACCTGGAAGGTGGGGATCCAAATGAGCTTCTCGACGGTGATGGAAGAGTCCGTGTAGTTTCGCATGTAACTCGCCATCTGCAAACAAGCAGCCGAGTAAAAAGAATGTAATGAAGAAGGACTTGCATAAGGGGCCATGTTCCCGCTGGTGTGGTACGAGCCGAGCGAGAGGTGGATGAGGACCGCGCCGCCCAGCACCAGACAGAGTCGAGAGCGGGCCGTCCGGCGCGTGAGCCAAGCGGGCCACCGGATCTTCGGCCATTTCGGAGGAATCGGAGGTCGAAGGCGACGGCCGTTCAGTCCATCCGCCCGCTGCAAACAGTCCGTTCTTTTCGCTGCAAACGAACGGGAACGAAAACACGCGTTTGATTCACGGGCACATTCATTCCACTGCAGACGGGGCAGAAATCACTCCGACGGACAGTTCCGAGGAGGGGGGCGGAAGACGGAGAAGGATGTTCGTCGAACGAACAGTCCAGCGGTGGAATTCATCGAAGAAATGAGCGGAAGCGGTCGCCTTCTTTCGCCAAACGAGCTCCCGCTTCGCTCAAAACACGCGCCCGCTTCGGTTGGTCAAACACAAACACGCACCGCGCGAGCGGCCGGCGAGCCGAAAGAAAACAAACGGGCGGACAGCTTCGATTTCGACGGGGTCGATTCACCCGACAGAACGGCCGTCCGTTGGGCGAACGTCATCCGAAGACAAACCGGCGGCATTTGGACGACGACGGGCGGCCGCGCGTCCACGTGCGGGATATTTCGGGGCAACAAGGAGGGAAGAAGCGGGCGGGCGGACCTCCGTCTACTCGCAGTCCCTCCAGCCGACCGCCCGCTCGTCCGAGAAGAAGCCGAGGAATTCGTGATGCCCGCAGGCAGACGAGGAGCAGGCGGACGGGGCGGAGGCGGTTCGGAATGCTCGCGCGCGTTTCGCAAATTGCAGCTGACCGTCGGGGCCAAATTGACGTCACGAGGAGGAAATTCGGGAGTACGCGCACCAATTTTCCGTCAATAGAAGTGAATAATTTGGTTTAATTGAACACTTGACAACGAACAAATCAACAACAACAAACAAAAAGCAGTGAAATCATACGCGCTTTCTCTTGCGTCGGAAGGGATTCTGCGGGTTCTCCGCTCCGATCGGCGCCAACTTCTCCAAATTCGGGGCGTCGAAAACACCCGACGCGTCCGCTCGCCCCTCGCCGCCTTCCGCCCGATCGGCTTTGGATTCTTGAATGCTGGAAGCGGAGGAGGAAGGTGAGAAATGCTTGCAATCAGCAGCCCACCTTTCGTTCGCGTACTTCGGATCAAAGGGCAGCCGGGAGAGGAGGATCTCGAGGACGGGCGCAAAGGAATCCAACTCCAGTTTGTTCTGGGCGGGAATCCGCATCTCTCCGATCTTCGTCCACTGGAACACGGTGGAGAGGTCGGGCGGCTCGTCCGTCGGTGCGGCTGCGGCCTCGTCTTTGATCAACTCGGCACACGAGACGCACTTGTCCGTTTGCTGGTCGAGGGCCCGAAGGAGGATTCGGCCGTGCGAATCGGACTGAAAACACGTGGCAAGGGACGAAATGGGAGGACTCACACGAAGCTTCTTGTACGCATACTGGGCGAGTTGTTTGATCCGAGAGCGTTGTTGGACGAACACGACGGGCACATTGGCGACCAGTTCGGGCGCGAACAACGACCTCCACTGGATTTCGGCCGGCGGCTTCCTCGCCTCGCCGTCCGCATTCTTCGGCATCGTTCGTCGACTGCGAGGTTTGGTTGGTGGGAGTAAGATGGAGTGGATTAATCGGAAGAACGATCACGAATTCCGGGCAAAAGAATCCACTTTGACGGGCGTTCGGGTGCCTCGCTATTGATTTTGGGCGCCGTACGGAGTTTCTTTCGTGCCTTCGGTGTCCTCCTTTGCTTGATCGCCTGCTTCTTTCTTTGTTCGTGCGAACAACAAATCAAATCAGAAATGTCTTTATTTAAAGTCGAAATAGCAAACGGGTGGTGGGTGAGAACTGATACGTGGGTTGATTTGCGGAAGAAGTCGGATACAAACGAGCGTTGGTGGTTGATGTGAACGACGGAGAGAATTGATGTGATGAGAGGAGATTATGGAGCGTACGAATACGTAGGTAGGTGGGTAGATATCGAACCAAACGAGAAGGAAATGCGTGATTCTGTGGGCTTCAAATCGCGCCGCCCAGCTGCCGCAATTTGGCCCGCTCCTGCTTCAAGCGGATCTCCGCCAAGTCGGCTTCGAAACGGGCCTGACGAGCCTGATGTTCGGCCCGCTGATTGACGAGTCGCTGGTGTTCCAGCTCCAAGTCCAGCAGCTTCAGCTTCTTCGATTGGACCTCCTCGTCA
This sequence comes from Aphelenchoides fujianensis, assembly GCA_024699865.1. NCBI lineage: Eukaryota > Metazoa > Nematoda > Chromadorea > Rhabditida > Aphelenchoididae > Aphelenchoides > Aphelenchoides fujianensis. The sequence goes on from JAMPIO010000370.1 coordinate 24,388, forward strand.
TAGTTGAAAGGCCGCTGCAAAGAACGAGGATGAAGGAACTGGAAGCAAGGGTCCTACCTTCAACACGTTCGTGAACAAGTCGGCCGCATTCTGGTCCCGATTGTACTCGTGGACGGACTGGACTTCGGAGTGGTTCGAGTGCTCGGACGGGTCGACCAGTCCGTTGGCCGCCGGTTCGATCTTCGGGTCGATCGAGTTGATGATCTCGAATAGCTGCAAGAAGGCCGGTTGAACTGAAAGAACGAAATTGTGGGCCCTCACTCGACTCATCCCGTCGTCCGTTCTCGTTCACCGAAACGATCGCCGTCGCGTTCCCGTTGGTGGCGGCTTTCGGCGCCTTCTCGCCGCCCTTCTCATTCTGCGTCTTGCGATTTCGGTAAAACTGAACGGAAAAAATGAAAGAAGGATTCAAGGGGAGGGAGGAGACGAACTCGGAACTCGTATTTGTCCAAGAAACTGCAGGTCCTTGCAAAAGGTGAAGCCGTTTTGGCAGGGATTTGTACAGTTAGGGCGATGTCGCCAGTAGACGCTCTTAATTGTGTTCCACTTTTGCTTACGCGTTCGGCTGCAAGAGGCAAGTTGAACGAGTAAATGGGAAACAAAACCAACCGGTGACGTCCGCGTAGCCCTGCGATTTCAGGATGTTCGCCACGGAAAGGTAGGCCTGATGTTTCTTGATCAAATGGCGGACTGAAAGAAGAGAGGAGATGAGTGGAAAGAACTGCGCTGTTGCCTACAATGCTTGTGTGTGGGCTTGTAGAGAACTCCTTCCTCCTTTAACGGCGGCGATCAGATTGCGGATGAGGTCGTCCGTGGCCAGAAACTGGGCGCTGGTCTCCACTTCGGCCTCGTCCTTCACGGACTCCATTTCGGCGGAGTTCCGATCGAATTGGTCCTCCGTCTTCGTGTGGTCGACGGCCATCGTAGAGCGGCGCGAGCTGAACGGCGCGAAGCAATGAACTTCGTAGCGGAATGAAGGACACGAGTCGCGTGCGATTAGGCGAGCGCACAAGAACCAGCCGCTCACTCGTTGCAAGCGGGCCGCCAACCCAACGGTTACCAAGCGAGATTTCCATCGCGTGCGAGAGAGCGGAGTCGGAAAGCGCTCAGGTAAACGAGAAGACGTCCGCGTTGTCGTTGGGCGGCCAACGGGCCAAATGGAGCGCCGAGTGGCCGGTCGAATTAATTCGCCCGCCCATCATCCCGAGCGGCCCGCGAAGGGCGAGGGAAAACCGTCAAAACGCGCGATGAAGCCGCTTTCATGCGACCCACCATCCGCCCCAAAGTACGACCTTCGGCTGCTTGGAATCGAAAGAGTGGGGAGAACACAAGGGCGCTCGGCGCTAAAAACACACCGACCGGCGACGAGAACCACCGGCAACCCCCGTCCCAACCGAGCGAGACGCCGCCGCGATTGGCGCGTTGACTGCGGACGAAGGAGACGAAGAGGGGACGTCGAACTGCTCGCTGCTGCCTGCTCTCAACACGCCCAACGAACGAGGCGGGCCGCCTCGAAACGCGCTCGGAATGCGACGTCTGTCTTTCAAGCGCTGCGAAGCCCCTCGCCGGTCCGCCCGCCCGCCTTCCGCCACTCCAATTCGACTCTTGGGCGGTTGATGCAGTCGGTTGAACACGCCGCTTTTTGCTCCTCGCCCTCGTCTCCGCTCGATGGGGCGCCAAACTCCAAATATTCGTCGCCCGGCGAAGTGGGTTTCCACAAAGGTGCACGGGGCGGCCTTGCGGACGTCTTGTGCCAGTGAAGAAGAAATTACAGGCAAGAGAAAACAGTTTGATAAAGCCAAAAGAAACAAATGATTGCTATTCAGGATGTTCCTGAAACAAGGGCGAAAGCGTTCTGCTTGTGAAACCAGCTCGTAACATTCAAAGAGCGAAGAGTGTTTTATTGCGATTAGATGTTTCTTTGCATCCAGGAGAAATCTTGCTTGCTCGCCTTTTGCTGCGAGGGGAAGAAACGTCTCCCGTTTCTTTCGCTCACAAGAATTGCAGCAACTCGATGAACATCAGGCGGTCGTTGATCTTTCCGTCTGCCGTCTGATCGGGAGTCTTCGTCCCGAACGGAATCCCGCCAAAAGCCATGGGCGTCTGCTCTTCCGTCTCGCCGTTGAATTGTGAAGGAATTCGAGGCAATCCGGGGATATTCACTCCTTTCAGCACGAACAAGATGGCCCTGAACGCGACCCTGGAGTCGGACATCAAAACCGAGGAGTCGAGCGCCGGGAGCGACTCGGAGAACGAGGTGCAAGTGAGTTCCTCTTCTTTTCCATTTCACTTCATCCCGTTCGTTTTGGGCCACACGAACGAAGAAATTCGGGCTGAAGGCGACGGCGAACGAGGCTAAGGGCGTGTACATCAACTCCAGCGACGATTCGAGCCTCTCGAGCGACGAGGACGAGAAGCCGGACGTCAAGGTTCGCATTCGATCCTTCCTTCCTTCCATCGACTTCTCCGTTCCAGTCGCAAGTGTCCAAACGGCGCAAACTGATGGACCAGCTGGCGGCCGCGAAGATCGGCCTCAAGAAGCCGAACTACGCGGCCGACCGGGAGAAGGAGCGCAGTTTGTCGCGGATCGCCACCAAAGGCGTCACCCAGCTGTTCAACGCGGTCAGCGAGCGGCAGAAGCTCATCGACGCCAAGCTGAAGGAGATGGAGGCCGCCAAGACGCGGACCAAACGGCGCGGCATCGTCGAGGACCTCAAATCCAACGATTTCCACTCCCAGTTGTACAAGAAGCTGCGCCCGATTGTGAGTTCTTCCTATTGCTTCGAACGATCCTTTCTTCGTCGTTCAGCCCGCCGAAAAGGAGGTGAAGACCGAGGACGAGGAGGAGGACGAGGGCCCCGAGAAGATGGAAGACGACGACGAGGAGGAGTGATCGGCCCGCTTCTTTGTGTACACGATTGTTGAATTTCTTCTGTTTGTTGCTTCTTCATCAAGGATTCGAATGAATTTATTCCCATTCGATTACAACAACTTCGATTAGATGCAAGGAAGAAGGACAAGTTAGTTGCGGAAGAGGGTCTCCTGTTTGCGCGGGAAGAGGCTCTTCTGCTGGGCGTCGGGGTGGTTGTTCAGCTCGGCCGGGCACGTGGAGATGGGCGACTCCAGCAGACACTCCTTGAGGTCGAAGAACACGTCCCTGTCCTCGGCCTAAACGACGAGCAATAAGGGAATGGAAGTCTGGAGAGCAATGAACTCACAGTCAGGAAGGTCACCGCGCGTCCCTTTTTGCCCGCACGACCTGAAAGCGAAAGAGATTTAATGAAAGGAAGAAGAAAAGGAAGAACTTGCCAGTTCGACCGATGCGATGCGTGTAGTCCTCGATGCTCTTGGCCATGTCGTAGTTGAGAACGAGCGAGACGTCCTTCACGTCGATACCGCGACCGGCGACGTCCGTGGCCACCAGAATGTTCTTCGTGCCGTCCTTGAGGGCTTGGAGGGCGAACTCGCGGGCGTCCTGCCCCTTGCCGCCGTGCAGGACGCACGGGTTGAAGCCGAGTTTCGTGAGGCCCTTGCCCAGCAGGTCGGCGCCCTTCTTCTGGTTCACGAAGATGATGATCGGCGGGTCGTGTTTGCGCAGATGGTCCTCCAGCACTTCGATGAGCTTCTTGCGCTTCTGCTCCTCGCTGATCATGAAGACGACCTGCTCCACGCGCTCCGTCGGGCGACCCACCGAGCCGATGTAGACGACGGCCGGGCGGCGAAGGTACTGACGGGCCAGCCGCTCCACTGCGGGACTCATCGTGGCCGTGAACATGACCGTCTGAAAGCGAACGGATGATCGGGATTGTGAGAAAAGGCAACCCGCCTGTCGATACTTGTTGCGCGACAAGAAGTCCTTGCGCATCTTCTCCTCGTCCTCCGCGTCGTCCGTGTCCGGCTTTAGGTTGGTCACCGGGAATGAATTCGAGGATTCGCGTGACGTCCTGCTCGAAGCCCATGTCCAGCATACGGTCGGCCTCATCCATGATGAGGTAAGAGCAGGAGGTGAGCGAGATGTAGCGGTTCTCCAGCACGTCCACCAGACGGCCGGGAGTCGCGATGATCACCTAAAAGAACGCGGATTAGCAGGTAGAATTCAGTGAAAGGCACTCACGTCGACTCCCATCCGCATGCGCATTCCCTGGTCCTCGCGCGACGCGCCGCCGATGACCGAGACGGTGCGGATGCCGAGCTCTTCGCCGAATTTGTTCGTCTCCTCCTCGATCTGTTGGGCCAACTCGCGCGTGGGGGCGAGGATGACGGCGAAGGGGCCCGTCTCGAAGTCCTCCGCGTTCTCGGGCGGCTTCTTCGAGACGCTGGTCATCCACACGAGCAGCGGGATGAGGAAGGCGGCCGTTTTGCCCGAGCCCGTCTCGGCCACTCCGATGATGTCGCGGTTCTGGAGGCCGATCGGGATGGCCTGCCGCTGGATGGGCGTGGGTTCCTTGTAGCCCACTTTGAGGATCACGTCGTGCACCTCCTTCGGCAGTTTGGCCTCCTCCCAGTTGCGCAGCGGCTTCGGGATCTTGCCGCCCTTGATCGTGATGTTGAAGTCCTCGCGGAAGATGCGCCAGTCGCGGTCCTGCATCTCTTCGAGCGTCTTCTGCGACCAGTGGCGGTTGTCGTAGGCCTCCTGCTTCTCGCGCTTGCGGGCGGTCTCCATCCTGAAGACCGGGGATGAAATCGAAATGGAAGGGAGTGAATGAACTGACCGCGTCTTCTCCTGCTCCTTTTCGTCCTCCGTCCGCCGCTCCTCCATGATTTTCTGGTAGAACTCGGACTTCTGCTTCTTCTGCGCGTTCACGTCCACGCCCGCGATGGAGCCCCGCCCGAAGAACTGGACCTCGTGGCGGTCTTGGTACAGCCGATTGTAGTCGTTGGACGTGTCCTCCGATGCGTCCCAAGTCGAAGATGAACTTCCGCTCGTGCAGACGGCGGCCGCGCTTCCGCTTTTCCCGACTCGCGCCTGAAAGAAGACGGGTGAGTTTGAGGGAAATGACGAGAACGAACCGAGATAACGGCTGTGGATGGCCTCCTGCTGTTTGCGCGGGTCGATTACGTCCGAGTCCTCCTTCGGCCGCTTGCTGCTGCTCGACTCCTCGCGGTCCCGACTGCGTGAACGGCCGCGGCGGTCACGGTCGCGGCTTCGGGAGCGGCGGCGACGTCTAAAAGGAAGGAATCAAAAACATAACGAGGCGGTTTTGCGTACCGGTCTTCGCGGTGGTCCCGATCGTGATGCCGCCGGTCCCGCCCGTCGCGATCCCGGCGGTCTCGCTCCCGATGCTCCGGCTGGACCTGTTTGGCTGAGAAGACGGACAGAATTGCTGCAAATGGAACGTGTGGATCGCGAACCTTTCTCCGCCTGCTCCAAGAACCGTTTGCGGGCTTCCTCCTGCTCCTTGGCCGCCTGTTGCTTGCGGGCGACCTCCTCCTCACGCCGCTTGATCGCCAACGCCTCCCGCTCGGCCTTCGTCAGGAATTTGGGCTGAAACGAACGAATCGAAAGAGATAATCGATAGAAGGAACCAACCTTGTTCTCTTCCTCTTCGGCCTGTTTCTTTTTGGCCAACAACTCCTCCAAGGACAGGGGTTCGGGCTTGACTGTCGCCATTTCTGCGAGTTTGACGAGTGAAAACACCAGAGTGGACGGACGGTAGTGGACGCGAAGCCGAGCAGCCGGTTTCGCAAGCGCCGCAACGCGCCGACCTGCGCCCATCAAGCGCAGACTGCAAGGAACCCATCGATTCGGAGGTACTGGCAGAAATACGTTAGTAAATCGTTGGTTAAGCGACGACACACGTTGAGCCGTTCCATAAAAGCTTTATTACACAAACGAAAAATAATGGACAGAGACGGGAATCAAATCTTGAGGCCGCCATACTTCCGTCGAATTTCATCTGCAAAAAGGATCAATAGTCAGCAGTAATCCGTTGGTCGTCAAACGAACCCAATTGCTCTCCGATCTCGTACGCTTTTTTCTGCAAACTCAACGACATGGGGGCGTCGTTGCCGCGACTTCCTCCTTCGCCCCCGACTCCCGCTTTCATCAAATACGCGAGTTGTTCGGTCAGCATGTTCCGTTCGGATTCCAACTGCAAACGAAAGGGCAATTGAAGCAATAGGTTGGAAGCGAGTTGCCTTTTTGAATTCGCCGAGTAGGATCTCGTTCAGGTCCTCCACCTTCTCCACGATTCCGCAGATCGCCGATTGTTTTGCCGTCTTGCTGCAAACTTCTGGTCATTGATTGAGCAAAAAACGACGGCTTGCCTTAAGGATTCGAGTGTCCACCTTGTTCTTCTCGTAGCTCCTCGACAGCTGCTTGTATTTTTGGGTCAGCTCTCGTGCTGATTGCGGAGCGCCTGGAGATCTTCCTCCAGGTTGCCGCACTTCTCGCTCTTCATCAGAAGGGCCTTGTTCTGCTCCTGGAGCTCCACCTTCTGATCGGTGATGATGCCGGTGAGCTCGGCTTTTAGGTGCATCTTGTCGTTCTCCACCTGCTGCATCTGCTCGGACTGAATGCGCACCATCTCCTCGAGTTGTCGTTCCTTCTCTTCCTTGATCGCCCTCAACTGAACAGCACGAAAGGAAGAGAATGAGAGGATGTTGAAGGGACTTACTTCTTCTTCGTGCTCCTCCCGCAGTCCCTGTTCCATTTGGACGACCGTGAAGCGGTAGTCCGATTGGGCCTGCTGCTTCGCGTTCTCGATTTCAGCAATGAACGAAGGAAAGCTCTTCGTCGTGCTGTTTGAGGACGTCGTTGACTTCGTTTCGATTCAAATCGCCCGCTGTTTGGACGCCAACGTCCTTCAAACAACTCCGCTCTTTCGTACGTCCTTCTCCGCTTACCGCATGTCCCGTGCAGTCCGCATCGACGCCGAACGGGTCGGTTTGAGTCTCCCGTTCGACCTCCAGGCGGGTGTTCAGCTGCAGCATTGCGATCCGTTTGTGCAGGAAGCTGGAAAAGAAGAGAGGAAGTGGGTGGATGGAAGATGGACAAAACGAACCGAAACCTGCTCCACGTGGGCCGCCTTCACTCGCTGCATTCGGGCCTCCAACTCGACCGCCTGTTGCTTCTGGAGTTGCAGTTGGCCGCGGGTGATCGTCCAGAATTGGGTTAGCTTCTCCAGCTCCAGCTCCTTGTAATTCCGATCGTTGCGGACGACCTCGTTCTCCTTTGGTGAGGATCTCTTCTGATGCTTTAGCTGCAACTCCCTCACATTCATTCTCCAGTCCTCCCTTCGGGCACTTGCCTGAACGTTTTCTTTGGTCAACTCGCCGATCCGCTTGTTGAAATCGGCCTCCTTCTTCGCCATCCAGCGCTTCTCCATGGCGTTCAACTCGTGTCGTTGCTGAAGAAGACTCCGTGGATGAGTGGGTGAGAAGGAGCACTCACTAATCGCAACCGTTCGCGTTCGAGCACCGGATCGGCGGCGGCCGCTTCTTTCTTCTTTTTGGCCTCGCGGTCGGATTTGCGGACGAACTTCGGTTTCGCCATCTTCTTCGTTTGCTTCCTGGCCGACTTGCTGCCCGCCTCCGCCGTCTTCTCGCCTTTCGCATCACGATTGTCGTCTTTCGGCTTCGCGTCCGTCTTCGCCGATTCGGACGGCTCTTTCGGCTTCTCGGCAAGCCGCCGGCGGCTTTTCCTTCGGATTGCTGAAAGCAGTGGATGGAAATAAGGAGGAGAAGGATCTTCTTTCGTCGGTTTACCTTGCCTTGGCCGCCCGCATTTCGTCCACTCACACACGCGAATGACCTGAAGGGCGAGTAGGGAGTTTTTGCCCGCCTTTTCCGCTCGACCGACCCGCCGTTTGGCCAATCGGAAGTCGAAGGGCACTTCATTGCGGGCTCGTGGACCCAACTGTTTTGAGGGCGGTTTTGGAATGTCTTGCATGGAATCCGTGGTTTGATGGCCGAGCAGCTGTTTCTTGTTTGTGCGGTCGAATGGGGTGCTCGCCGATACTCAGCCGAAGAAGCACGTGTGCACGGAAGGAACGCCGAGCAATCACTACACTTGAACTGCGGAGAAGAACGAGCGTTCGTTCCTTCCCATTGAATTGAAACAAGTTCTGCCCGAAAGCGGCACAATGGCGGCCGCTCCCCGGCGAAAGATCGTCGGTGTTCGGAACATCACTTGGCGTTCGGGCGGGCGGAAACGAGCGTCTTCCGTCGATGAGCTCGTGACCCACCGGATCGCCGTCCGCTTCCCCCCGACCCACTCGCGCGTTCTTCCGCCTTCGGCGACTCCACTCACTCACGGATTCATCGGCGGAAGGAGGAGGAGAGGAAAGAAGGAAGAAGACCACTTACTCCCCAATCAAGCGGCGGGTTTTGCATCCACCCGCTCACCCCCGCTCGCTCGTCCGTCCGCCTGATTGAATGCGAGTGGACGATCCGCCCGATTGGTGTTGTACTCTTCGGATTGATCCTTGTTCTCCACCTTTGATTGGACGAAACGGATGACAAGCGGCCGTTAATCCCGACCGTTCATCTTTGCTCATGCCGGAATCGCTCGATTTGAGAGGATGCGGGGCATCTTCTTGACCGACTTTTCTCCAGTGCAATTAGCGATGAGCCGGAAAGCGAGTGGAAGGCAGAAGTGAAAAGAAATCCGCTAATCCCCGCTCGAATGGCGACTCGTGGAGCGGGGCGGAGAAGGAGGTCACGCCCCGGGCGGGTGGATCTTCGCGGATTTCCGTCCGTCTTTTCGAAGTGGATCTCCCGTTTTGTTTTCGCCCGCTTCCTTTCGTTTAAAAGTGTTCCGATCGGGCGTGTTTGCTGGAAGCTTCTTTCCTCCACCTTCATTCAGGATGTTCTCCCGTTCCCGCCTCCTCCTCTTCACGCTGCTCTCCGGCGGCCTCACTTTCGGCCAGGCGTTCGAGTGCTTCTCCTGCAATGCGCATGCCGGGAGCAGACGATTCGGAGCCTTGCGTGGACGAAGTGGAAACGTGCGAGGAAGGAATTGAATCCTGCTCCGTGGTCACGTACACGTCGCGGAGCGGACGGCAGCCAGCACGTGCGGAAGTTCTGCACGAGTCCGGGCACTCCCATCTTCCAAGTGAGCCCGAGAGTTGTCGGCATCTTGAAGGTGAACTCTCTTTAGTACCTCCTCTTCTTCCCCGAAAGCGCCCTCTGCCAGAACATCGAAACGGTGAGCTCTTCTTCCTAGTTATCCTTTCATCTCTCCTGTTTAGTCCCAAGACGGGCCGCCGTTTTCCCGTCACCCGCACGAACGATCAGGAGTTCTTCGATTCGGACATGCCGCCCGGCGATTTCGTCGGTCCGCCCGCCTCGCAGCCGCCCGCCGACCGTCAGGAAGCCGCCGCGCATCGGGGCGGCCGCTTTCGCCGTGCCGTCGCCGGACCGCCCGCTCCGCCGAACACTCACGTAAACAAAGAAAGAAAGGGGGCTTGTTTGCAACCGTTCGTTTTAGGCTTCGAGTTTGTTGTGCGTCTGCTCAACGGACAAGTGAGTTCTTCCTTTGCGGTTGTTTGTTTACTGACCGCCCCTGTTCAGGTGCAATGCGGGAACGGCCGCAAGAGGTGCTCGAGCGGTCGCTCCTTCGCCGGCTGCCGGCCGGCCCGCCGAAGAAGCCGGTGGACGAAGGACTGCAGGAGTTGAGGGCGTGAGCTCTTCGCTGGACGGTGCAAAGAATAAGCGGTCGATTGAACTCATTTAATATTCGAAGCCAAAGATTGTTCGTGTACATACGCTCACTCAATAAATGACGGAGAGTACGGTCAGAAGTCGCGTGTTTGTCCCGTGCGGATTCTTTCCGTTTGGCCCTTCGAAGCAGCCGGCCGGCAGTCGGGGGTTGACAGAAGCGATCGAGGAATTGTTTGTTTGGATCGACGAAATCAGCTCCGCAATGTTCAAGAAGTTCGACCCGACGAAGGACGTGACCGGCACGCAGCAGCTGAAGTCGTCCGTTCAGGTGGGCACTCTTTCGATTTCTCTCCGCATTCCTCTGTTTAGAAAGGCATTCGGGCGAAACTCGTGGAGCAATACCCGCCGTTGGCCGGCGACACGATCGAGAGCATCCTGCCGAAGAAGGAGAACTTCAAGGTGGTCAAGTGCAAGGACCACGTGGAGCTGATCGCCACCGAGGACGGGCAGGTGCAGTTCATCAAACACCGCGACCTGCCGTACATCCCCTCGCTACGGCTGCTTGCACAAGTTCCCGTACATCCTTCCGCATCAGCAGGTGAGTACCCTCTTCCATTTGTCCACTCGGTCCTTCCGCTTTTAGGTGGATCAAGGCGCCATCCGGCCGGTGCTGAACGGCTCGCACATCATGGCGCCCGGCTTGAAGAGTGCGGGCGCCCGCCTCGCCGACGGCGTCCAAAAGGACCAAATCGTGGCCGTCATGGCCGAGGGCAAGGAGCACGCGATGGCCATCGGGCAACAGAAGATGAGCAGCGAGGAGATCCGCGGGCAGGCGGCCGGTGCGGCCATCGACAACCTGCACTTCCTGAACGACGGAATCTGGCGGCTGGCGACCGTCCAGTGAGGCCGTCGATCCGAGTTGTTGATTTCTTTTTTCTTTGATTTTTTCAATAAACAAGCGTTCTTCCACTTTCTTGAGGGCGAGGCTGAAGACAGATAGAAGAGCGGTGATTCGACGAACTGCCCGAAGCAGCCCTTGAATCAGTTCGGCATCGATTTTCGTCCAACTTTTGATGGTGGCTGGCTGCCGGCCTTGCTGTTATACTGCTTTCACTCTTCGTTCACCAGCTACTGCTGAACTTCCTTAATTACATTCACGCACGGCTCGCAACAACGTTTATTACTTGAGAAAACAACAATCAAACACAACAGAAAGAAGTCGATTATTCCGGGCGGATTCTGAACGAGAGCTTCACTCGGCGGGCGCGAAGGTGGCCTCCAGTTCTTGCAGCGGGATGGACGACGCGAGTTTGTGTCCCTTGGCCTGCAATTCCGCTCATTATCGGCCATCTTCGAGCGGAGGACAAACCTTGAGCAGTTCGATGAGCGTCTTCTTCTGCTCGCCGCTCAGCTCCAGCTTGTAGAGCTGGACGAATGTCTGGATGCAGGTGTTCAACGAAAGGGGCATTTCCTCGTCCAGCTCGTAGCTGCAAAAATAGCGAATGACCGCGTCGAGGGCCATCGAGGGCAGCGTGTAGCGCTTGTTGACGAGGCCGGTGAGCACGTGCGAGACGGGGCTCGAAATGGGCAGTCGAGAGATTTTGATCATCGCGGTGGCCGCGTGGAAGACGGGCAACGAGACGGCGTTGAGGACGCCGCGGATCACGTGCGCGACGATCATGCTGAAGGCGTCCGAGTTGCACATGGGCAGGAGGATGCCCTTGACGAAGGCGGTCGGCTTGTAGACCGCCTTCTTGAGTGCGTTGAACAGGTGGACGTTCAGTTTGCGGAACTCCATGATGTCGTCCAGCACACGCGGCAGCAGGTAGTACCGGTAGAATCTGAAAGAAGATGCCGTCCGACCGTCCGTCTTTCCTCGCTTGTGCTCACCGTTCGCAGACCTTCGGCGACGCGGTCGCGCTGAACAGACGAGTCGCGTGGAGCATCGAGGCGGCCGTGTACTTCTCGGGGCACGTGATCCTGCAAACGAGGAATGAGAGGAGTCGAATGAACGGGGAACTCACTCCAGAATCTGCTCCCAGTTCAACAGCGCGGGGATCGTCTTGAAAGCCTTCGGGATCTTTCCGCTTCGGTAATGCGACATGTATTGACCGCTGCAAGTGGAAAGGATTTGTTGAGAAGACGAAAGGGAAATCACTCACATTTCCTTGTACATTTGAAACACGTTTTGACTCAGGCCGGCGGTCAGCGTCGCGTCCAGCTCCTCCTCCTCGGCCGCCTGCGATTCGGTGCGGCTGCGACGACTCCGCCGGCTGACCGTCGAGCGGACGCCCTCCTCGTCGTGCAAAAAGGATTTCCAGCTCGTGCGGCTGACCGCCTCGCCCGCGTCCTCCTCATCCTCCTCATCGGAGTCGCTCTCGGCCAGCGCCTGCTTCACTTTGAGACCGGAGTTCGAGAGAGCGGATCTGAACGAAACAAGGACATTCAATTGAACGAACGAAAGAATGCGAACTCACGTCAATTCGGAGACCTCTTCGCCGGGCTCCTCTTCCGCCTGCTGCTCCGCGGCGAGCTTCAGGATGCGCTCGCTGATCTTGTCCGGAACGAACTGAAAGAAGAAGGAGGATTGGCGGAGTGAAATCCGATCACTCACCTCGTCGTCCATTCGGGCCTTCTTCAGGATCCCGCGCGGCTCTCGCTGCTTGGCCACCTTCTCGTTCTCGATCTGGGCGGTCAGCGGCTGCGGCTTCTGGACGACGTCGCCCGCGCCGCTCTTGATGTGCTTTCGTTTGCCCATCGGATGCGGAGTGCTGGAAGGCGGAAGGAGTGAACACAACCAAGCAATCAAAGAAGAAAGTATCGAGTCGGGTGCAAACCGAGAGATTCGAGTTAATTCACGTCACAAAGTCGACTACAGTTTATTCGAATGTACAGCGAGCTATGTAATTGATAACTCGACGGAGTGAGAGCATAAAGGGGGATTAATCTCAGTAGAAATTCTGACAAGCCGTGTACGAAATACCAAGCGGTAAGTGATTATGATCCACAAAGAATTCACGCCCTTAGGCACAATGCTTAAAGATGGAGAGGCGATCAGGAAACATGCAACAGATGAATTGGCAACACAATTGGCAGTTTCTTTGCACGGGGGTCCTCATTTGCCCACGATCCGCCGGAAGCTCTGAAAGAAAGAAGGGGGTGAAGGAAGTGATTGAAAGGAGGCACTCACTTGTTTGAAGGACGTCTCGCGCCCGGTACCCGATGGTCCCTCGCTCAACACCCGCAACTGGTCCTTGTGCTCGCAAATCTCCGCGTCCCGGTCGTTGATCTGATCGTAGAGCTGCCGCATTTGGGCCTCGAACGTCCGCTGAGTCCCCTCCAACGCGTCCCGCAGGGCGGAACAGTTGCCGCACGAGTCTTCGGCCGCCCGGTTTTTCAGCAACGTCTTCGATCCCTCGAGCAGAGCGGTGCACTGAAACGAGGGAGTTGAGATGTGAGAAGAATGGGGATGAGGAGGCGTGTGCCGGGGGTTTACAAACTCCTCGATGACGGGATGAATCGAGAAGCCTTCGACCTCCGTCTTGATGCTTTTCGAAGAATTTGACACGAACAAGGAGATCGAAACCCGATTGCTCGCTGTGAATTCTTCGGAATGCAACGGAACGATCACGAACCTCGTCCTTGTAGTACGTGGCCTCGCCGCGAGCGAAGCGGAGGTCCACCGAGAGCTCCTTGATCTTCTGGCGGTAGAACTCGTCCAAGGCGCGCTCGTTGGCCTTCCGCTCGGGGTCCACCGAGTCGGCGGCGGTCGTCTGCTCGTCCCTGAAAGCATTTACTCCGTTGAGTGCATGCTTGAGGATGAACTCACTTCCACTTCCGCATGAGCTCCAGTTCGGACTCGAGAGCGGCCACCGCGCCCTCCCACTCGGCCTTCGTTTGGTTCAGCTGCTCGAAGGAGCGCCGGTCGGCTTCCGTCAGGGCGGGCAGCGGGGAAGGAGAAACGGGCGGCGGAGCCGAAGGAGTTTCCTCCACGATCTCGCACTTCAACCCGTCGATCAGGGGCGCCGAGTTGTTGTTCGGGAGTTCGACGAGCGGACGGGACTGGTCGCTCTCCATTTTGCTTGAAGCGTTGACTCCGTTGAAGTGCGGGGCTTCGACGAGGACGCTTCTGAACAAAGAAGGAATGAAACGAAAAAGAGCTTCAACGGCTTACGGCTTCTCTTGGACCGCCGCCTTCAATTGGCGCGCCTTCTTGAGCTCCTGCTGCAGGAAAGAGTTTTCGGCCTCGAAGGTGACGATCCGCTCGTTCAACGCGCGCATTGCCGCCTCGTGCTGCTTCTCCATGTCGTACAGTTGGGAGGAGAGTTCGGAGACCTCGATCACGCGCCGCTCCAGCTCCTGCTCCAGCAGTTGACGTCGCTCCTGCCCGGCCGAGGTGCCCGGCATGTTCGGCGATTGGTCGCTGAGGTCGACGAACAGCCGGAGGTTTGCTTCCTTCTGCTTCTGAACGAAGCGATGAGAAAAAGAGGAGGGCGGAGAGAGCGAACCTTTTTGCCCTTGGCGGCGTGCATTTTGTTGACCTCGTCGAGCGACTGCTGGAGCGCCTCCACGCGCTTCACGAGCTGGCAGTTGCGGAAGAGGAGGCCCTCGTTTTCGTCCTGGAACTTGCGCACGGCGGTCTCCTTTTGATGCATCTGCTCGCGCAGACGGGCGGACGTCTCCTGCTCTTCGACCACCGCATTTTTGAGAACGCTCACTTGGGAGCGGACCTTCACGAACTCGGCGGCTAGTCGCTGGTATTTGATGCTGATGTCGGTTGTGCCCGAGGCCGACGACATCCGCCTGAAAACGAGGGTGGAAACGAGTGGGGGCGAGAAGAAGGCAGAAGTATTCAGCGCAAAGGAACGCCGTTTGATGCCCGCTTGCACAGCTCCTTTGTACACTTGTTTATTCTTGAATTAAAGTGGATGAGATGAGGGGGTGGAATGAGATAATCGGAGCGGAGGAGTGCAGATCGCGGCATTCGTTCTTTGGTGGAACAATCAAGAGGGCGGGGGATCTTCCGTTATTGGGCTCGGAGTTGGATTTTGTTCTTGCAGTAGGTCGTGCACTTCCACTCGTTCTCCGGCAACGAGGGCAAATTCACGCAGAAGTAGTGGAAGCCCCGATCGCACGAATCGCAGCACATCATGGCGGCCTGAAGCGGACGAGGGCTGAACGGAGACCAAAAAGGAACTCGCCTCTTGGTCGGGCTTCTGGCAGACCGCGCACTTCTTGCAGTCCGCACAGCACCAGTTGTACGCGCGGACCACGCGCACCATCTCGACCGACATCTCCGCGCACTTGGCGTGCATGTGGGCTTGGCACTGGCAGCAACGAAGGAGCCGCTCGAGCAGACTCTCGCCTTCGTCGCTCGATTTGCACAGCGTGCACGCCCGCTGGCTCTGAAATCGGCGGAGATGAGTGGAGGCGGTGGATAGAGGGAAGGTGAGTGCTCAAGCGAAAGTGCCCGAAGAAAAGAAGTGCCCGCACCCACCGGAAATCCTCCCCGAAGGTCCACTCACCCGGCCGCCAGTCCCGTCGGCGTCCAGGTACGTGCAATCACTCACACAGGCTGCGGTTCCTTCCGATCGACCCCCGTTTACTTCGAAATGTGAGTGTGAAGTCCAAATGAAATGCGGGGAGGTTAATGAAAGCAGTGGAGACTCGTAGTTGGAATAAAAACCCTGGGGAATTCGGCGGTTTGCGAACAAAATGCGGGAATCGGGGCGGCGAACAACAGGAAGCTCGAAATACGCAGAAATCCCCCGTGCAGCAAGTGGAAAGAACGGCGATCACTCCGCCTCAAACTGTACATTTTTCTCCGCCTTGCTCGGCCGTCCGGGCCCGCGGCTCTTCGGCGTGGGCGGCGGTTCAGGGGTGGCGGGCGGCGCGGATTCCTGAAGACGGACGATCGAAACAAAGAACGAACTGCGAGCCCACCTGTTTGGTTCGGTCCAACGCCGCCAACGTGCGCTCTTGCCGCAGGAGCTCGTCGTCCGACACGCGAATGGGCGGCGGCGAGACGCCCCGTCGCGGCGGAAACAAGTGGGCCGTGTCGAGGACCGAGTTGAGCGGAAGTTTCCGCAGCGTTTCTTGGGGGAAGCTGAAATTCGAGCGGTTCAATCCGAAAACAGGGAGGAGGCCAACATTTTGAAGTGCTCGCCGAACTGCAGAGGATCCAAGGCGACCGGGTAGAGCGGCACCTGGGTCTCCTGCACTTCGACCTTCGCCCGCTTGCTCGGCACTTGCAGGATGTTCGTTTGCGTGTCGTACTGCTGCTCCTGGCGGCTGAACTGGTACTCGCGGTTGGCGTCAATGCAGTTCTTGAGGCACGCCTGTCGCAGCTCCGCCAACTTCACGGGATCCTTCGGAGCGGGCTGCTCGACCACGAAGCCTAAAAAACGGAGAAATGGGCAGCGATCAACCGAACGAGAAACCTACGAGTGGGAAGCGGCGGCTGCAAGAAAGAGTCGTCTTGCGTGTCGCTCAGAATGCTGTCCTCCGGGTTGTCCAGCGACATGTCCAGCGTTTCGGACAGATTCGACATGTGCGAGAGGTCCATCGTGCGGGCGGTGCGGAACGGAGAGGACGGATCGGCGAATAAACACACTCCAATCAAACGCCCAACCGAAAGCGGAGCAGAAATTCGTCGCCCTCTCCGCCGCCCAACTGCGCCCGCACTGCCGCGAATGGCGCGAATTCGAACGCCAATTTCTTTTCTGCTCGTTGCTGACCATCAAGCCGAAACATCGGGAACGTCAAAAGGCAGAAGGAATTCCAGGAATGGCCAACACGAACACTTCCCGCTTCAACTGGTTTCTTTTCGCGCGCACTCAATGTTCGAACGGGCGAAGGTGGCGGCGTTCTCGTCGTCCATCTCGCTTCGATCAACGTTCGGACGGATCGACCGGCCGCCGAGAGGAGAACGAAAGAATGAAGAAGTAGGCGGTAAACACTCTTGCCGATTGGTCGCCTGCTTATTCGTTCCACCTTCTCACTCTTCATTCTTCTCCCGCTCGAAACGGTCGGTTCATCCGCTCGCTCTCCGACCCCTGTTCTGTTGCAGCGATGGACACAAGCGCGATCTCGTGCGTCTACTCGACGGACGGGCGAACGGCCTTCGGCTGGCCGGTGGAGAAGCTCGGCGGCCTGCGGGCGGACGACGAGTGGACGAGTCCGCCGTTCGCGCTGAACGGAAGCGGGCGGCGGGTGCGCTGCGCGGTGGTCGTGCGGTCGAACGGCGGGGACGAGCGGCTGGCCGTCCGCCTGCACGTCCTTCGCACTCCGGCGCCCGTCCGCCTCGCGTACGTCGTGTGGCTCGAGGACGAGGCGGCGGCGCGGATCGACGAGCAACACGGCGAGTTCCCGCCCTTCCGCCTTCTCACTTCTCTCCGGCTTCAGGCGAACTGGACGTCCGCTCTTTCGTGCAGGGCCCGATGCACGAGTTCTCGCTGGTCGACAATCTGCGCAAAATCCAGCTGGACGTCCAGTGGGCGTGGGCGGACGCCGTGCCGCCGCCCATCGGCTTCCCGAGTGCCCCGATTGGCGAGGACCCGCCCGCCGCCTCCACGACCTTCCGCTGGGTTCTGAAGCGCGTGGAGCGGCAGTTGGGCGTCTTCTCGAGCGCTTTCTCCCGCTTCGCCGTTCGCCACCTTCGTGCCCGGCCGCCCCAACTGCACTCGGCGGCCTTCCAGCTGGGCGAGCGGCGCGCCGTGCTGGAGCTGGAGCAGCCGCCCGCCGCCAACCTCCGCCTCCAACTGCGGGCCGTGGCCGCAAAAAAGACGCTCGTCCGAACGGAGGCCTTCCGCTGCGCCTTCTGGGCCGAGAGCGCGGACGGCAAGCGGCGCACTCCGTTCAGAGGTGAGCGGCGGCACTCCCGCGTCCAATCCGCCTGCTTTCAGAAGCGATCTGCGTCTTCTCCGCCCACTCGACGCGCTTCCGCTTCCGCGACTTCGCGGCCGCCGCGCAGCTCGTGACGCTCGCCGGCGACACGCGGACGGCGGCGATTTGCTGCGCGTTCGCGGCGGTGCGGGACGTGGCCGCGCGGCCGACCGACGAGGCGGACGGCCACCTCGACGCGCTCTGGACCCAGGCGCTCAACGGCCACTTCACGGACCTCCGTTTCCAAGTGGAGGGGCGCGTCTTCGAGGTCCGTTCTCCTGCTCGTCCCCTCACTCCCGCTTCCAGTGCCACCAGGCGGTGGTGGCTGCCCGCTGGCCGGACGTCCTCCGCCTCGTGCACGGGCGGACGAAGGCGACCGTCGAGGTGGCGGGAGTGGGGGCGCCGATCTTCGCCCTCGCCCACCAGTGGATGTACGTGGGACGCGCGGAGGCGTTCGAGCGGCACGCGGAAAAGCTCTTCGAGTTCGCCCACGAGAAGAACATGCCCGCCCTGATCGTGAGTGCCTCTTTTCGTGCTTCCAATCCCGTTGCAGGAGGAGAGCGGTCGCCGTCTCCGCTGCTCGTTGGCCGACGTGAACGCCGCCCGCCGCCTGATCGCCGCCGTCCGCTTCGGCGATCGGCCGCTGCTGCGCTCCGTTCGCCTGTTCGTCGCCGCCGCCGCCCCGCGCTACAAAGCGGTCCTGAAATCGCCGGAGATCTGGACGTTGCTGCGCGAAGACGTCCGCCTTTTCCACGCCGTCTTCGACGCCATCAACGCGGACGAGTCGCTGTCTTTTGAGTGAATAAACGATTTGTCGATGTTAAGTGGAAAGCCCGTAACGTCTGTCTTGGACTGGAGAACCAGAACTACACACAGCAATGCCCGAAAGCCCGGAAGAACTGACCAAGAGCGAAACGAAGCCCAGTGGTCAGCCCAAAGGTCTCCATGACGACAGACAAGTCGTGGTTTATGCTGGTTGCAACCGCTAGCGAGTAATTTCTTCTACGAAAGCGGGATGTCCGACAAGCTGCCGTCCAGCTCGCTCCCGAACGCGCAGCTCGACGATCGGCTGGAGCGACTGGAGCGTCGTTTGGAAAAGGCCCGACAAGAACGAGTACGTCTTGCTTCACTTCTTTGTTTTCACCGCCCAGTTGCAGGACAACTACCTCGAGTTCTTGCGCGAATCCAAACCGGACGTCCCCGCGAACTTCTTGCCCGATGAAGTGAGTGATTCCTTCGTTCTTCGAGCGATCCCTTTCGATCATCCTTGAGGATCGTCCACGATTTCGCTCGTCTTCCGCCGCTCCCCGCTCTCGCGGCCGCAACGAGGGGCCCGTCCGTCCATCTTGCGCCGCCTGGAAACGAATCGCTACTTTTGGGACGCGGCCGCCCGTCCGTCCGACGATTTCGCGTTGAGTGCGCTGAAGACCGTCGATCAGATGCCGAGGTGATGAGGCTGCAAGTGGGCAACGAAGGACAAGAAATTCAGTGGTCTTGCACTGGAATCCGACCTCCAGCCCATGACCAAACGACTGCGAGAAATCGGGGCGAGCATTCGGAATCTGCGCGAATACCGACTGAGCATTCCGTCCGACGAGTATTTCCGGTTTGTTCCGCGCATCTCTCATTTCTTTTGATGACTTTGGACTAGAAACGTGCGACCACACGTCCAAACCGCGCCCCAATGTTCGCCCTTCTACGGCGACCCGCAGAAGGCGGACCTCCCTTCGCTGGCGGAAATCCGCTCGCGTCTTCTAAATCTGAACTTCTCAGTGGAACGGAGGACTCGGGAGCTGTTGGACCAAAAGACAAAAGTCGAGCAGCAATCCTTCCTCAATTCGAAGAAGACGACCGAAGCGGGCGAGCGGGGAGCGGCCGAGCTGGCGGAGGAACTAAAGGCGCACGTCGCCAATCGTCATGGAATCGAAGTTGGAGAGAACCGAGGAGAAATTCGTGCCGGCAGCTACACGCCCGTCCGTCTTCTCAAGAGAAGTCGTCGAGCACCGACCAGCCGAAGAGAAACGCCCTGATCCGCCGCTTCCCGAGCCGCCGGTCATCTCGAGCATTCGGCAGATCGTCCTTCCGTCTTCCACCTCCTTCAATCAACCGACCGCGCCACCGATCGCTCCTCCTGCCGCCCCTCTCCGTGGCCCCCGCAGCACAGGCGAATGTCCAAAAAGAAGAAACGAGTGTTCCGAAACCCGGCAAGTTGCTGCAGTCTTCTAGTTAATGCATACTGTTTATCAGCCACCACAAAAGAGCAATACAACCGAATGCTGGACATCTTGCGGCCACGCACAATCCAAGTGTCCTCGAGCTCCGATTCGGACGACGACCCTCGCCTTGCGCCCGCCGCTCCCGTTGTGCCCAAAAGGAGTCGAAGGAGTGGGCGCGCCCTTTGCTTTGCGTTCGGTTGGGGTGATCAAAGGCAAAGAGCAAGGGAGTGCCCAGTCTGGTCAAAACGCCAGAGGTTTTGAAAGGTCTCAATATCTACTTCGGCCTGTTCGGAAGCATTGCATCTTGCAGCCGCCGATCACAAACGAGGGCAGGAGTTCAATGCACGCCGTAATTGTCGTTCGTTTAGGCCTCCGGTTGTTCCACCCGTTGCGCCAATCGCCCAGCCGACCGCCGTGCCCACGCGACCGTTGATTCCGAGCACGATGAACGCCTTGGATTCAGATTCTGAGTTCTTCGATTAGTGGCCCTCTTTTGCTTCCATTAGTCTAATGAAAGTGCCCGTCTTCTCCTGTGTTTACGATCCGAATTTGGAGAGAACAGTCGCTTCTTTTTCTTCGGGTCGCTTCGGCTGTCGTCGTAAATAAACGAAGTTTACTTTCCGACTGCACTTGAGGCGGCGAAAACAAAGAAGCGAGCGGATTCTTGTGTTTACGCCCCGTGCCGCGAATTTCGTTTGCCCCACGGGCCGCCCGTCCTCATAAATCGTGGGATTAAAGAGGCGAGAGTGGAGGGCGTGTTCGAAAAAACAACTCAACGAAAGGGAGTTCCGCCGGCCGCCCCTCGACCTCGTGCAAAGCGGGCGTGAATTGCGATCTTGAAATCGAGAGCCCGAAGCGAAGCCCCTCGATTCGTCCGGGTGTTTACAACGACCGCGGCGGAGGAATTAGTTCGTCCTTCATTCCTGCCGCCCCGCCCGCTCGTCCGTCCGTCCACTTATGCCGTCGGGCGTTTTGTTACACTCGCCCTCCGACCCGCCGCTCGCCGATTGACCGGAAGGAAGGAAGTGGGCGGCCGGAAGGGCGGCCCGGTTGTCCACGATTCCAATCTGCCCCGCTTTTATTGCGCCTTCCGATCTCCCGCATGTGTTCCAAACGATTGCGGGCGGCCGACTCGTGCAGTTCGGAGGCGATTTGATGGCCGTCGTCCATCTGCCACGGCCGGCGAGCGGCTCGAATTCGGCGCGAAGGGCGTGATTTCCGGCTGCTCGTGGCCACGAATTCCTGGAGCGTGAATGTCGAGAAGGCGGAAGCCATCGGCGAGCGAGCGGGCGGGCGGGAGGGACGCGTAATGCATTTCCGAGCAAGCAGGTGGGCGGCATGAGCGGACCGGTGGCGGCGAAGAAAAAACTCCTGCTTCCGTTCGAAATGACCGCGCGCTCTCGACGCACCCGCTTGAAGGAGCTCCGCGTTTCCGTTCGCTCGTTCGTCCGTCTCGTTTGCACAGCCGGCCCTCTCCGCTTTGTTCGGCCGGCCTCTTTGTTCGAGTGCCTGACAATCAATTGTGATTCATCATCTTTGTTCCGGAAAGCGATCGGTTTGTTTTGACGTTGCCCAATCCACACATGAGCTCACGAGTGAATGAGTGGTCATCATTTCGGCCCGCGGGGCCCGAAGAGCCGATTTGACAGGTGGACACTCGGGCGAGCCGCCTGCTTCGATTTCCTCCCGCTGCTGCTGGGGCGGACGGGTTCTCATCGACGAAATTCAAGCCACGATTTCGCAATTCGCGGCTTCTCGAGGTCTCCGTTCGGGTGTCGAATGGCGGCAAACAGGCGGCCGCCTCGGAGACTCGTGAATTTTTAATCAACCGCCGTTTAACGGCCTGGATTTTCTCGCTTCCCACTTCCTTCTTCCTCCTTCCTTTCGCTCCGTGCTTGTGAGCGACGTTCCGCGTTCGCTCGAAGGCGACGGAATTGTTTTGGTTTTTAATTAATCCAATTAACGAACGCAAATGTTCGCTCCCGCTCGTCAAACCGAATGGAAGGCCGCCCGTCGGGGGCAAACCGCCCGTTTTGTCCGCCGATTATTCGCACGAGACGAGCGGCCGGACACTTCCGCGTTCCCTCGCCGGCTGCTAGCGGCCAGGATCGTAAATCAACCCGGCCGCTCATCAAAATGCGCGTCCCGACCGAACGGCCGCAGATCGAGCGGCTAATTGCGGCGGGGCGTTCGGAAGTCGGAAATCTCCGGAAGCCATTCGACTCGCCCGCCCGTCTGCCCGCCCGCCTGTCCGCAATGACGTGGGGCGAGGGCGGAACGAATGTACGATCGACTGGAGGGCCGCCGGTTATGAAAAGGTTTCAAGTTTCTTTCTTGAAGCAGCGGCCCGAAGGAGTGACCGGCCGGGCGTGATTCCCGGGCCGAATGGCCGCTTCGCCGCTCCGATTTGCATTCTTGCAAACAAATCGGCGAGCGCCTCGCCCACGTGCGAAAGGCGGAGACTCCGCTTCGCTTTGTCTTTGCGCAATCCCTCCTTCCTTCCTCCGGCTTTCTGCTGGCTGCAGTCGACGGAATCCGTCGATTGATTCTCTTTCCCTGCTGCGAGTCATTCGCCGGAAGGTCGTCCTTCCTCCCACCGCCTCCGCCGTCTTCTCCTTCTAATTAGTCCGCTCATCCGGTCGCCTGCAGCAGAAACAAGCCGGCGGACTCCCGACCGCCCCGCCCGCCCGCGAAATCGCCGCGTCCACTCGGCTTCTTTTAGGTCTCTTCCTCTATCTTTTTCTTAAATTTCCTTCTTTCATAATAAATCTATCGCTCTTTTATATCCTTTTTGTCATAAAAACCTTTGGTTTGGGTTAACTAACTAATTACAAAGTTACGCGGGATAGTCTCAATGTAGCGGGCCTTCAACTACCTGTACAAAAGCCCGTGTGTGTTTTATTTGGGCCCTTGTATCCAATTTCCTGTTTCGTTCTATGACAAAAATCTTATGCTTCTTGAAAAATTTTCTATACTTTTATGCAAAGGTCGTTCTTGGAAAGTGCGCTTCTTTTAATTCGACCGCATGCAAATCCGACGGTCTTGATTCTTCTTCGCCCGCTCTGCTTCATTAAAACAGACGGCTTTTGACTTCCGTTGTGAACTCTGCGTCTTTGTTCTCGGATTCGAACTTGTTCCCAGCAGACCGAACGGAATTCAAATGTCTTCTTTTTGTTCGGCTTCCCGCACCAAACGAGCTCGTCGGACGGAATCCTTTCGGTTGTTTTAATCCGCCGTTTTGCACGAGTAAACAGGCGGGCGGGGGGGATTTTGCGCGACGGTTCAGTGGGCTCTGCTCGGGAGATCACTTCGCTTTGGTTCGTGGTTGTGATCGCTCAACACATTGCTTGCTCGTTCTTCCTTGTGCCTAACGATCGCTTGTTTGCAGCAGAAATGAGCAGCGTAACGGAGAAGTCGGCCGAAGTGCAGCTGAACCCCTCGCTCGCGCAGCTTCAAGCCGAGAAAGCGATGAACATGCAGCTGCTGAGGCAGACGCTCAACGACGTCAACATCAAGGTGCGTTCTTCCCGTTGGGAGGAGTTGAGAGTTGTTTGTTGAAGGACTTGGTGCCCACGCTCGTCGCCCGGCACGTCATCCGCTCCTACGAGATGGGCGCGGTCTATTCGCAGGTGGGGCCTTTATTCGTCTCCCGTGATCGAATGGGGATTGTAGGAAGACCCCATCCTTCAAATGGACAAGCTGATCGAAATCCTGAAGAGCAAGACGTACTTCGTGGCCCCACTGGTTGATGCTTTAATCCGCAACGGGCGAACGGAGATCGCCCAGTCGATCCTCGCCCAGCTCTCCACCAGTGGCGATGTGATCAACACCGAATATTCTGCAGTTTATTCCCGCCTTCCAACTGATATGTCCACGCATTCTACACACGAAGAAGAGATTGTTGTTTAGCAGCCGCTAGCGAGTGTAAATAAACGATCGGTCAGCTCTCGTTGCGGAAGGAGTCTGAAGGCTAGCTTTGGTTTGGGAAGAACCTTTGCTGGAAACTCACGCTCTTGCCACCGCCGGTAGATCACGAAGAACCAAAACAAGCAGTTGAAGACGATGAAGGCGGCCGGGAAGTAGAAGCGCGCCTTCTCGTCGAGACGTAATGTATTTATTCAGCGTCTAAAAAGTGTTTTTTTATGCCTGGGGGTTCCAGTTCCTGCAACAGAACGGTGGTTGATTGCCATCTGTCCTTGCGGGGATCTTACTGCTGCATCTGTTTGTACAGAAAGCGGGCCTGGAAGATCCGATAGTTCAGCTGGGCGGAGGGTGTTCGTTGCGACAGCCTCCGCTTTTCGCCCTGAAAGCGGGCGAAGTTGAGTCGTGGGCAACGGAAAAGTGACCATTTCGCCGAAATTCAACCGGTGATCTCCGTTCTGCTCGCCCGAGAACTTGTGCAGGAACGTTCCGTAGCTTTTCACCTCTTTTGTAAAGGCTTCGTCTACCTGTAATGAAAAGCAGTACGTAGAAGGGAAGTGATGAACCCACCATCTCGCCCATCGCCGCTCTTCTCCGTTTTGCGCGGTCTGCTCGGTCCAAATACCCGACCAGCGTGAGTTCGACGAGTGTGGCGCCGATGAAAAGGACTGCGGAGGCCATCCAAAAGTCTATGCTCATGTCTGAAACAAATCTGATGCACCACGTCTCTTCCTTCAGCTCACTAACAATAAGAGACGCGCGGCAGGGTGCGTACAATGCTCGAGTATTGAATGCTGATTGACATCAAGGAGGAAACCGCCGAGGGTGATCCGTGCGGGAAGGGCGTGGTGGTCGAGCCAGAAGGAAATCCAGGACATCCCGATGGAGATGAACGTCGGCACAAACATGGTGAGGATGTAGACGCCAACGTCCCGGGTGAGGAAGAAGGACACGCTCAGCTGAAAGGAACTTGAAGACTGCAAAGGGAAAAGGACATGCCTGGTCCCACTGCCCCGCCGCATAGACGAAAGACGCCTTGCGCCACGTGATTTTACTTAGCTGAAACCGACAGTATCGATTAGGTGGTAAAAGAACAAAACGCGTACTTGAAAGTCGGGTGGTTTCGTGCGACTCGGGATACTCGATCACCTGAAGACGAAAATAGAAGGAGAACAAGAAGAGAAAGGCAAACCGGGCTCCAATCCCTCCATTTCAGCTTCACAGTTCCCTGATTGTAGGCGTACGATTCGAGGATGAGTTCGCACTCCTCGCCGTTGAACGGGTAGTTCCCGAGGTTCACGTAACACGGCCCCTCAACGCGCAACCTATAGTTAACCCACACGGTGCCTGCGGAAACACAAGAACGATGAGCAGCTGCATGATTGCGTACCGTTTGGATAGAGCAGAATGAAAGAGTTCGGGGTGGGGCTGGTGTGCAAGTCGGAGCGTTTCGAGTTCACGAAGCAGACGAACGGGAAGCCACAGCTTGTCGATGATGGCCGCACTCAACGTGAGGTTCTCCTAAGCAGGACGTGTGCTGATCGTAGCGGCAGACGGCGGTCTTCCCAGATTTGCGACATGAGGACGTCGGCCGTGAACGAGGCCGACATTTCGGACACGTCGTAGAAGGTTTGAACGGCGAGCTCAATGGAAACGGTGACCCCGTTCGCGTCGGGCGCAAGGTGTTTGTCATAATTGCCGCCGAGGACCGTCTGAATGCTCGAATGTAAAGGTTAGAACGGAAGGAATCACTCACTCGCACGATGGTCGTCGATTGGGCGAGGATGTCTTGCGAGGTGCAGTTCTTTCGTTGGGTGCTAGGCACTAAAGGAAAGAACTGGTTAATGGTTTAAAGACCGCCCACCATTGGCCGTGTGTTGAAGTGGGATGAGCAGTTGTTGGGGCGGGCGGAACGGTCGAGTTGACGAGCGTGATCACTTGGGCCAGGTTCAGCAGCAGCGATTGGACGACCATTAAACGCGCGCCCGCTGGACATCCGCTTTAATCAAACGTAAATTAGTGGCTAGAAAGAATGACACGCTGCATGAAAATCGGAATGCTCGCAGAAGAGAGGAAAGGCGGCCGAACGGGCGAATTCGAGGGCTCGACGGACAATAAGCTCCTCGTCATTTCGGCCAATCGGCGGCCACTCAAAACAATCGACGGACAAGCACGAGTGCTCACGAGTGCCACGGAGGGCGGACGGGCGCTTCAAACCGCAGATTGACGACGGGAAACCCGGCGATTTCCGTTGGCTTTGAGCGGAGACGAGCGGCCCGGCGAAGACCTTTGCACTCGACTTTTGTGCGTAAACGGCCGCTCAATTCGATTGCGGGCATTCAATTGAGGGGCCGTCCGGAGTCTTTTTTTGAAAACAACTCTTCTTCTCTCGTATTCCACGTAGCCGCAAGTTCAATGAGCACATCCACTGTTCATTGCTTGCAATTAGTCGCTCGTTTATTGTGACCGCTTCAATCACAACTCTTCTGGCGGATTCAGACCCCCGCTCCTTGGCCAGGTGGTTCAAAGTCAGGTAGTAAGTCCAATAGACTAATGTGAAGAGGGCAAAGCTTGCGGGGAAGACACGCCTGAAGACAGAGGTAAAAGATTGAAGAAGAGGACAAAGAGTACCGCGAAAGCGAGTCGATCCGTTCGCCCGTCCACTTGGGCGGCAGCTCGATGTCCAGCGAGTCGGGATGAACTTGCAATCATTCTTGACAGTTAGTACACTCGTCGCTCACCTCCCAGACCAAAGCTCAAGGCGGTTAGAGCGTGGAAGGGGTCCATGTTGAAAGAAGGAGACTCCTGCCGTCGCCGGCCGCCGCTCAGGAAACCCCGTGGCCCACGATGTTTTGCGCGACGGGGCGGAATTGCGACATTTCCGTTGCGTTTGGACTCGTCCGCAAAGAACACCTGCAACGAGTGGATTGCAGAGGACGGAAAGAAGCGACTGCTCACGCTCTCCTTCCGCAATCGAGGGTCTTCGAATTCCGTCCGGGGCCTTTCGATCGAGCCGTAGGTCGTGGAAGAGGAGCGGCACTCCTTCGGTTCCCGCTCGGTCGTCTCTTCTTCGGGGATCACCGAATCTCGGCCGTGTTTGTAGTGGAAGGTTGCTCTAAACGAAAGATTAAGGGCGAAGAAAGCTTGGGATCCAGCCTTCGGAATTGAGCGAGTTGTTTCGCCTTGTTCTCCCGCTTGCCGTTCTTCTTTCCGCTTGGCGTTTGCGCCTTCCACGTAACTGAATACAACCATTGCTTAATTGAGCGGGAAACGGAAGAACAAACCAGACAATCGCGACCTCCGAACATCGTTGCGCACAAGAAGATGGTGATCGAGGTGAAGTAGATGTCGATGGCCTTCACATAACCAACTCGTGGAAGACTCCTTGCGATGTTCCCGTACTGATATGTAAGCGCAAGAAGTGAAGACATCTGCAAGCGGTGAATTAAAAGAAGACCAACCCTCCGACTTGCCCCAAGCGTGATCCGCGCGGGCAGAGCTCGAAGGTCGATCCAAAACGATATGAACGCGATCAACACCAAACAAGAAGTTGGGACGTAGACCTGACCAATCATTTCTTTAATGAATTAAAGAAAGAAGACTCACTTGAAGAATGTAGAAGCCGAAATCCCGCCCGAAGCTCAACGAAATCGAGAGTTGATCCCACGAGCCGGCCGCGTACTCGAACGTCCCCTTCCGCCACTTCAGAGCGTAGAGGTGGTAATCAGCCAGTTTGTTTGTGGCAATCGAGAAGACCTGCAAGAAAGCAGGAAAGAGTGAGTTGAAAGAGGTTATCTTCTCACAGGATCCCACTCGCGGAAATTTAAGGAGACTCGATCTGCGTTGAAGGCATATGATTCGATCGTGAGGGTGCAGGTTTGGATGTCCACTGGATACAAGGCTGTAATCTGCACAGTGAATAACGGCAGCGGTTCCTACCGCTTACCAAGATCCATCGTGCACGCGCCCTGAATTTGCAACCTATAGGGTTA
The DNA here is from genome assembly GCA_024699865.1 of Aphelenchoides fujianensis. Taxonomy (NCBI): domain Eukaryota; kingdom Metazoa; phylum Nematoda; class Chromadorea; order Rhabditida; family Aphelenchoididae; genus Aphelenchoides; species Aphelenchoides fujianensis. The sequence goes on from JAMPIO010000370.1 coordinate 52,004, forward strand.
CAACCTAAAGTTAGGCCGACATTTGAATCGGGCGACCTTGCAGCCCTTACGCCTTTGCCGGGCTGCCGGTATATGGCCTAGAGAAGTTTTACAATTCGAGCTTCAAATCAATAAGACTGGGATTATATAGTTCCAACGTTTTTTGCTATACCACACTGTTTTGGAGTTTTACGGACGGTTTCTCCTATTCGCTTCTCCAACGGGTTGGCCGCAACCGCTTGTTCCCAAGCATGTCGGTCGCAACTTCGCTAGCACCTATAATTAAGCCAGATGGTCCCGTTTTTGAAGAGCGTGAGAAAAACGTTCGGGCTGGGAGACGAGTGAATGGTCGTCGACTTCGAATTCACGAACACCTAAAGCCGGGGTTTTCTTTTTTCACCAAACCCGAAAACGTACCACGTTCGGCAAGCCACAGCGACTCCACCAAATTGTGGCCGACGGTCAGGTTGTCGAAACACGGGGTCACTTGCTCGAATCGAAGCCGGGGGTCATGCCTGAACGCCCAACTGTTCACTTGCCCGATTGCTCTTAACGCTCACCAGATTTGAGAGAAGAGGGCGTCCAGCGTGAAACTCGATCGGATCTCCGAGACCTCCGCCTAAACGAGCGGCAATGAATCCAGTTCAAGTGATCAAAGCGAGTGCCTATGGACTGAATGACGAACTCGATCGTGACAGAAGTGGCTGTTCGCTTCGACGGTGCGACGTCCTTTGTTGTCTAAAGAAAGGGGGTTTGAATGGAAACTGCAAGCAAGACCCGATGGCTCACAGTTCTCGAAGATTCTCTTCAGAACGAACTGGGCCAAAGCGTCGTCTGTGGGGTCGCTGCAATACTTTTCATTAGACAAAGAAGACGCCACTCGTTGTTCCCAACCATTCCTCCTCCAAACTAAAGTTGCTTCTCGCACTAATGAGGTCGGGCGAGTTGCGGGCCACCTGCGCCAAGCCCATGATGACGGACATGAACGAAAGCCCGTGGATGAAAGTGGAGGCGGCCGTTGCGTTCATTGCCGCCGGTTCACATGCTACAAACGAGAGATTCCATTGAACCACGAGCGAGTGCCTTTCATTTGAGAGCCGCCAACCAAAGCAGCCGACTTGTTCGCGTGTTCGGCGGCCGAGGCGGCGAATGCAAATCGAACGGAAATCACGTTTGGCCGTCGGGTTGCGAACGGGCGGCACGCGGTTTGTTCCGCCTTGGCCGCTGGCTTTTGAAGAAGACAGACGGCGAACGGGCGGGATGTTCGCCCCATAACTCGCAAAGATCTGAAGAGAGAAGGAATGAACGGAGGAACATCCCCGTCGCCTTCCCGCCCGTTCCCACGGCCGAATGCATCGGGAGGGCATTTCGGATGCACGGATTCCCGCCTGCTTAATGACGTTCCTCCGGATTGCAGAAAGATTTCTCTTTATTTCGGTAATCAACATTCGTATCACTCCAATTTGATGCGATAGTGGACGCGCAGGGTGTGCAGCCAGGCGTGTTCGTTCGAGAACCACAGCTTGTAAACGCCCGCCTCGGAGCACTCGATGTGATCGTCGAGGGGCACGTGGAGTGGGGCCGGGCACCTTCTGAAAGCGACAGAAACTTCAATCGCTCACTTCACTTCTCTCACGTTGAAACGAGGATAAACGGCGGTCATCCGGGCGGGATCTTCGGTCTGCGGATCGTCGGCGGGCGCGAGGAAAGCACGCGTACGCAAAGTGACCGTCCGTTTGGAAGGTCCACGAGAACTTTTGGCCTTTGGCCGCCTCCACGGTCACGCAGCCCGTCTTGCCGGCGGGGACGTCCAGTTGGCGGGCATCCGTGAGCGGGCCCTGATTGTAGTAGCCGCTCTCCGGAAAGGGAACCGCCCGTTCCGAGCGGGGCCTTGAATGTCTGGAAGAGAAGAAGGGATTCGGTTGGAAGAAGCAAGAAGACCGCACTTCTTCGTTACCCTCGTTCCAAAACACGGGCAACACTTCGGGGTTCGCGTATTCGAGGATCTCGCTCTTCCAGTTCGACCCGAAAATTTTCACCTTGTTTTTGGTTCGTTCGGGCAGCAGCGGCTTCACGATGGACCTGCAAGCACCTTCGTTATAGAGAAGAGAACCCGAGGGAACGAACCAAATGGTGCTGATGAACGAAGGGACGTTCACCAGAATGAACTTGTGAATCATTTCGACCTGCAATCAGAAGAGATAGAAACTGTTGGTTCACCTCCGAACGAACGTAGTGCTCGGCCATAAAGGCGGAGATGCTGGAGAGGGCGCCGGTCAGCAGGCCCATCAGTCGGCCGGTCGAACTGCAGCCCAGTCAAGTCCATGATGTAAATGACGTGGCATTGCTCTCCTGCAATCCACCTTCCATCAGTCAGTTCAGAGGATTCTTCCGCACTCACCGGTGCGTTCCTCTTCTTCCATCACCTTTCGCAGCATGAACTCGAGGTCGTGAATGCGCTGCAAACACGTCCCCATTGTCTTCTTCAGTTGGTTAAATTCGCTTCGGCACGCATGATCTCGTTCAGCGGGTAGGTCTGCAGAAGACCCCAGTAGTCATTAGCGCCCGTCTGCTCGACGTTGATGAACGAGTTGGGGATCTTTCCGGAGAGGCCGCTGAGGCCCGCCTTCCAGTGCGCGTGGATGGGATGATCGCGTGGCTTGTCCGCCGCATGGTCGAGATCCCACCGACTGCGGCGGAACGTCAAGTGGTTTCTCAACTAAAAGCAAAGAGCTGAGTGCGCGATTGAGCGTAGAAGAACTCACTTTCGGAAGGATCTCATCGATCTTGTAATTGTGCCCTTGAAGCCAGCGGAGAAGGTTGAAGTCCGTGTCGTAGTAAGGAGTCAACTGCAAGAAATGAGCAATTAAGAGCCGAAGAAAAGAAGTCAAACGAACTTCGTCCCGGAACCAATGCACGCAGCTTTTCGATTTGTTCGCGGTCGCTTTCGGAAATCTTCGCGGCCACCATTGTGAATTCGAAGCGAAAACTCGTGAATTTCGGGCGAAACGGACTGCGAAATCGGTGTGACCGGCGAGCGTTTGAACGGAGAAGACGGGCGGCGAGTTGGCGGACCGGCGGGGCGCGTGGAAGGTCAACCGAAGAGAGCGGAGATGCGCGCCGGAGAGCCGAGCGGTGCGTGTGGCGACGATCGCCGCCGGCAGCCGAAGATTTCCGCCGCAAAGCGAAATCGGGCGCTTGTTTGTGCAGCTGGACGGCCGGCGGAGCGAAAAGAACCGATTGGCGCCTTTTGTGCTAATTTCTTTTTCTCGCGTTTGTTATCGAAGGGAAGGAACAGAAGACGCAGAGCACACTCCAGTGTTTATGCACGTGTCCACCACACACTCGCGCTCCAAACCGGAAGAAATCCTCCTCATTTTTTGTCCTCCTCCTCGACCAGAGTGAGCGTTTGTTCCGAGACCTGGAGGTACGCCTTCTTCTGTCGAATCTGCAAGGAACACACGATTCAATCGCAAGAACGAAGCAGAACTCACCTTCTGGTTCCGCCAGACGGACCAGCCGGCAAGAGCGAGGACCAAAACGAGGTAGATCAAGATCATCAGGCCTCCGGTGATGCCCCAGACCATCCACGGATTGAAGGCGGCCGCCTGAAAGCACAGAGGAATTAGACGGAACGAAGCGGAAGTTCGTTGCGTTGAGCTCTCGACTTTCGACCCGCAAGGCGGAATGATTGATGGCAGATGGACGAACTTCCGCCTTGCCGTGACGTTCGAGCGATCGTCGTCAGCAGGCGGCGAGTACAGTCGTAAACAAACGCACCATTCGGAAGTTCCTGATCGAAGTGCGCAGCGAACTGGAGCGGGACCAACGGAGACGACCGCCGAACGAGAGACCCGTTTGAGAATTCGAATGCCCGCTTAATCGAGTGGACGGGCCACGTTTCTCCCGCTCATCTCCACTCGTATGCAAACCATGACGCTCACACGCAGTAAAAATGTTGAAAATTTGGAAGCGGAGCGGTCGGGTGGGGCGCGGAGTTCGCCGAATTCCTTTGCGCAATCACGCGCCATTCGGAGGCGAGCGGTCGGTTGGAACGAGGGCGCAACGAATCGCTTCTTCTTTTTGCGACTTCTGGACGAGCGTTTCCTACTTTTCTCTCATGAGCTGGAAACTGTTTTCTGTTGATTAGAGGAACGACGATCCGTGATCAGCTTCACATGGTCCCCGACCTCGGCGAGCTCTTCAAAAGTGACGTGATTCTTCGTCCTTGTTCTCGTGACGTTCGGAGCGGAGCGGGCCGTGGCGCACAAACGACCATCGACCGGCGCTCGTCTTTAAGAAGCGACCTCGTTCGAATCAATCGATTGTGCTTCGGAACATCCCTGCACGCGGGTTGCAAGCGACCCGAAATCCCCCCGCCCTCAAACCGGTCGCGGTGTCGAGGAGGAGGAAGACGGCGGCTGTTGCGTAAGCGGCGATACGTTCAGGTGTTCCTCCGCCGCCCTCCGATTGCGCGGGACGGGTCGTTGAATCGGGCGAATTACTCGCGGGTTTCTCCTCTTTGCAACCTTCTCCTTTTGCAGCCGCCCCTTTCTGCTAATGTCTGCTACGCGTGGAGGGGATCTTATCGTTTCACGCGATACAATCTGCGGTCTGCGGCTTTTGTACCTGAAGGAAGGCGTTGAGGTCGCCCATCGAAGCTGAACGGGGCGATCGACATGCTTTCCGTGTACTTTTATCTCTTCTTTCGGTTGCGTGCTTGAAATCACTCGCCGTCCACCCCCACTTCCGGTTGGCGTTCGCGAGAGATCGATCGGCAGGCATTCCGGGCGATCAGCGAGTGATCGGCAAGCGGCTTTCTCGTCGACGAATTCGATCGATGACCCCCGCTTTTTCTTTCGAGCGGAGGGGAAGGCGAACGCCCAATGGAGCGACTCGCCGAGGTACCCGCCCGACCTCCGCCGTCTTTGAAGCCCGCAATCGTTCCTTTCCAAGGGTTCTGCTTTCCGTCCTTTTTGTTCTGTGAAACAGCCACAATTCGTTCTTTTGCGGTGTTGCCAAAGGTGGTAGGTCCTTGACCGTTCTCGGTTGCAGCTGCCCTCAACTGTGGGTTGGTCTATTCGGCTACAACGAAATGTGGTGATGTCCCACGTGTTAGGTGCCTCTTCTAATTTTGAAATCACATCGTTTGCGTAATGGGTTGCAGTTTGTGGTGTTCGCGGCGCTTTTCGGGCGTCTTCCCATCCAATCGATCGATGGAACGATGCTCGGCGGCGTGCGGGTCGTACTTTGAACGCGCGCAAGCGTTCGAATTTGTGGGCAACGACGCGGAGAGAAATTCGCGAACGTTCGACTCGTGTCGAGTCTGCAGTTTGTTCTGCGCGAAGTTTGTGCTTTCGATCATCACTTCTTTTTTGATCCAATTAAAAGTAGACGATTATTTTGTGTTGTCTTCCTTCCTCCTCCAACTAAACCAAGTGCACAGGCGGCAGTTTCGGTCATAATACGCGCATCTACGGAGAGCAACGGTCTCTCCAAGCGCGCAGTTCAAACCGGGACCAGGAGTTCGTGGAACGTGCCGTTGGTTTGTGTTTCTTCACCTGCGCGCCGTTTGTTTTCTTCTTCCCGCTCGCTGATATCATCGACGAGACGCGCGGAGTGCGCTGCCCACCACCGTAATTAACGAGAGGAGAAACGACCGAAAACCTCCGATCGCCGTGACGCCGCGCCCACCAAGACCGCCGCCTTGTGCGCTCTCGACTTGTGATTCGGGCGCGAGGGCCCCTCTCGCGAACATCCGCCGAGTGTAATGAACGAATCGCCCATCAACTTCGGCGGACGTTCTCGGTGCACCCGACCGCAATCGACCGCTCAAGGGCGCGGGGGCGCAGATTTCGACTTCTGCTGCGGGTTTACTGCGAGATGCGGGGAAGAAGTGGCGGCTTGTGCACTCCCGTCGGCGTCTTTCAACTCCGCGCCGGGAATCTCGCCAATCGGGCAGTGCGCCCGCTTTCTTCGTTCGATCAACAATTAGCACACAAGAGGGTCCTCCCTCTTTTCTTTTCGGTCGACCTTCTTCGGCTCCCGCACCCATTCGATTGCTGAAGGGAAAGCGGCTGTTTTGATGCGCAATCGTGTGTTTGGAACCTTCCTTTCGTCCGTGCGCGTCCCTTCGTTTCGTTCGATCGTCGCAAAAGGAACGTGGGAGTTGCGGGAGGCGCGTGAGCATCGCGACTTCTCGCTGGAGTAAACAATCGGCCGTCTTTTCGCTTTTGTTCGTTGGTTTCATTTCCCACGTCGAGAATCTTCTTTTGCGTGTTCCGTTCTGCTTGAAGACCTGCGTGTTCCTCTTGCAATCACCCACTCTTGTACCGTAATTCCTCTGCCGCGACATCGCGCTTCGCTTTCGCCATCCTTCGCGCGCGGCAGTGATTTTCGAAGAGCGCGATCCAAAAATAGCCGTGGACTTCGAACGGGCGGACGAATTGATCGCTTCTTTCGTTCAGCCAACTCCGTTCGTGCAGCTCGTGCGCGATGACACAAATCGAGACGAGCAGAAACTTCACGACCTGCTTCGGGAACATCAGCGACGACAATGTGGGCATTTTGAAGGTGAGTGGTCGCACACAGTCCGTTCGATTAACGCCTGTTTCGATTTCAGAACCAAAGTGCAATCGAACTCAACCACATCTACAAGCTGTGGCAGGGATGGGTGCCGTTGCCGTTGGCCGTCGCCGGCCTCCTGCTCACGTCCATCTACATTGCGGGCGTGTTTCGCGCGATCAAACAGCACCGAGTGAGCCGCAAGTGTTACGTGCTGCTGCTGAATCGGGCCTTCGGCGATCTGTTCGCTTGCGTAATGGCGTGCGTGATCTCCATCTACACGGCCTCGGTGCCGATCGTCAGGTGAGCGCGTTCTTCGACCCATTCGTGGTGCGAATTCGCCGACTAATTGCTTCGAATTACCTCCGTTCGCCTGTTGCAAAGACGGCTGCTCGCCGACCAACGATCACTGCCCGCGTCGATGCGCAACTGCAGTCATTCTTTAAACTCGGAAAATACCGTTGATTTGCGTTCGTAAAAGGGCGTCCGGGTGTCAACAACATCAGGCGGTGGTCGTCGTTTGGTCTCCGCTCAGGTTTAAACGCACGTGAATCACGGCGAAAAGTACTCTTGCATTCCCGGTTGGGGGGTGACAACGATTGATCGACGGGAACATTCTCGTGATCAAGTGGTGGAGGGAAGTGAATAACAAGAATGCCTGCAAATTGCAAACGACAAGGAAGTGAAAGCTCTAAACTGAAAGCAAACAACTGCACTTTTATCTCATCACTCACTCAATGCTTTCAGTCGGGAAACAATGCAAGCAATCGACGTCTTCTTATGGCCTGTAAGCGATGATCCCTCGCGGACCTGCCACTCACTCTCGTCCCTTTGCAGCCTTCTGGTCGGCCATGATCAGCTACGTGGCTTTGAGTCTGATCAAACTCTATGCCGTGTGGCAGCCGTTGGACTACCGGAAGAACGGTGGGGAGTTTCCAAGTACAATCCATTCATGCGTGTCGGTTTAGTGAGCATGAGGAGATGCGTCTACCTGATCGTTCTCAGCTGGATCGTCTTCGGGTTCTTCGTCGCGTACGCGCTGGGGATGATCGCGTTGGTCCGGATTCCGTACCTGAACGAGTGGTCGGGCTGCCTCGTGGAAACTTGCCTTCGGTAGGTGCGAGGGATGAAGGCCGGAAGGAAGTTTCAAATCCGCTTGCAGCTACATGTACCGAGTGCGTAACGTCACCTGTAATTCGTGGTCTACTTCCTACAATGATCTGCTTCACGATCACCGGTTTGTCCTTGTGCTCATGTTCCTTTTCAACCTCTTCTTCTTGCAGTGATCCTCATTCGACGAGCGCGCAAGTTCATGCGACGTTTCCACCAGCAGTCGACGAACGCCGGGCAGAACGGGACGAACCCCCGTCGACGGTCGCTGAAGGAGCGCTTCCCGCTGTGGAAGTTGAGTGTGAACGTGTCCACGTTCGCCTTTCTTCAACGTATTCTACGCCATCTGGGCGATCGGCCTCACGTACAAGGGCGCTGACCGGTGAGTGGTCGCCCGTCAGCTCTCCCTTGAGCTTGATTCTTTTTTGTTCAGCTGTTTCTTTTTGCTCCACTTCAACAAAATGATGCTGCTGCTCGGTTTTGTCCGGATCAGCCTGCTCGTGCGGATCGTGACCGACCCGATCGTTGCGTTCATCACGGACGTCCAGGCAAAGTCCACTAACACACTCACAATCAATCAATCAGCTTGTTGCAGATCCGGCGGGCAATCATCTCGCTGCTTGGCCTGCAGAACACGATCCGCCCGATGGACTCGAAGAAGCGACGCCTCTTCTTCGGCCGCTCCCAGCGCTCGGAGGACAACTCTTCGGACGCCGACCTGAAGCACGTGGGCGGCGTGGGGCACCGACAGTCCACGAAGATCAGCCACGTGCCCGATCGGGCGTCGGTCGAAAAAGAAAGCGGTACGACTTGAAGCGGCAAAGCCGCTCTCTTCGTCTCGCCCGCCTCTCCGCCGATCTCTTGCTCGTTTCGTTGGTCGTCCACTCGCATTTCTCCTCCACCGTTCACTACGCCCTGCTCGTGAGATTCCCGCCTTTCCGGCCACTCGCTCCCGCATTTCTTTCGTCCCACCAATCACCTCAACCGCCCACTCGTCCCTCTTTCCGGTCTTCGGAGCCCCTCGTTCATTGCACGAATACGCGGTCCATTAGGAACACGATGTAAAGTACAGCAAATAAATGAAATTTATTAAAGAAGTTTATTTCAAAAGAAGATCACTGTACAAAGAAGGGAAGCCACTTCACACCCATCGCTGACGTTCGAATGGCACGAAGAAAGAAGGATCAAAGGAAGACGGAAAGAAGGGAAAGTGGGGGCGAGGGATCAGGGCGAAAGCGAGTCGTCCACGGCGGGCGTCTCGCCGTCCTCGCGGTCGCCGAAGAGGTCCCGCGCGATCGGTTGGGTCAGCCGGGCGTCCAGCGGGTGCTCGATGTTCACGGGGCCCGTGCCCTGCACGCAGTTCCACACCATCTGCCGCTTCAGGAGTTCCAGCCGCGAGAAGGGGACCGACTCGAACTCCTCGAGGATGGCGGCGTTGATCTGCGAGGCCAAACACATCCGCTGGTTCGAGTGCATGAGGTAGCCGAAGGGCGACGCTTCGGGATTCGTGAAGGCGAGCAACGCGTACGTCTGCTCCAGCTTTCTCGAGTTGCTCGGGCGTGTGCTCGCATTTGTCCACCAGGTGCGTCTCGGAGAAGTTCAGGGCTTCTTCCACTTGCCTGCAAGCACGAGCGGCAATCAAAGGAAGAAGGAGAAAGACTCACTGGTTGCGGATGAGTTCGACGAGTTTCTGCCGCAGAATGTCGAACTTGAGCGCCTTGTCCGACTCCAGCAGATGGGGGCACATCTCGTTGATGAGGGCGATTGCCTTGTCGAGGTCTCCTTTGTGGACGGCGTCGCGAAGGGCGTTCCGTTCGGAGAGGCGGGCAGACTCGCGGAACTCCTCGCTGTCGAACTCGTGGCCCAACTCTTCGGCGAGCGTCTTGGCCGCCTCCTCGAAGCCCTCGCTCACGAAGTAGTCCATGAGCAGCGTCTTCATCTCCTCGTCGCTCAGGTGAGTCTCGTAGTCGGTCATGAACTGCGAGTACCAGCCTGAAAGCTCGATTGATCGAAGGAAACAAGAGGAATGTTGCTCACTCTCTCGCTCCTTGACCACGCTTTCATCGCCCGTCTCGTCGAAAGTCGTCCTCGGCGGATCGAAGACGCGAACGTTCGGGCTCCCGTTCGACGAGCGGCGGCAGGAATCCTTCGGTGAAACGCGACATTTCGTCCTGCAAAACATGGCGAATAAAGCGAGGAATCGGCGGTCACGTGCACGCGCTTCTTTGCCCGCGGAACAAAGCGGAAAATTCGAATTGAAACTGAACGAACTTGTGAGAACGGTCGTTTCAGGCAACACGGAAAAGGAAGTTCCCTCCATGAATTCTTTCCGTCAATTAGAAAGCAGAAGGAATCTACGATCGAAAACGAGAGACTTTAGCGAGACAAGCGGGAGAGCCCGGAAGTCCGGAAGCGAAATCGATGGGCGAAAACTTTGCGCACTTGCGGCTTGTGATCGTATTAATTAGTGGATTTCTTGTTTTCCGGTTGTTTCCGGCCATTCTTCTTCCGTCTTGTTGAGGTTCGTGGAGGACGGGCTGCGGAGCGGCTGTCCACTCGCTTCCCCTTCCGTTTGGTCGGCTGAAGCGGGAGGGATGCCGAACGATAAGGACTTGAGTGCGGTCGGGATTCCGCCTAAGAGCGCCGTTCGCGAGTTGCTGGAGAACGCGGCGGACCTTCCGAAGGCCATCGAGGAGTTCCAGGCGGAAAATGCCCTCGCCGTGAGTTCGCGCTCCTCTTCGTTTCCCGTTGATTCAATTGTCGCCGTTCAGCTGGGCTCTTTGCACTCCATCTTGAAGATTTACGACCTCCACCACAATGTTCGCCGCTTCGATTTCAACCAAACGGTTTGTTTGCCCTCCTTTCGTTCGTTCATTTCCTCCGCTGGGTTCAGGTGATCAACTCGTTGGCGGAGAAGCTGGCCGAGAAGGTGCGCGAGTTGGGCAAACGGCCGGACGGGCAGAAGAAGCTGGAAGCGCTGCTGAACTCCGCCTTCCGACTCCACGAAATCCCGCAAGTTCGCCCGATCGTGAGTGGAAGCCTCGATTCCAGCCACTTCTTGCTTCAGGTTCTCGAAACTCTCCGCCAGCTTCCGAAAGTGAGCAGCAAGTGAGTCGCTTTGGACAATTCGTGGATGATTGCTGGCGCTTGCAGGATCCTGAAGAAGATCCTCGAGGACAAGACGCTCTACGACGAGTCCAGCGTTTCGGTCAAGCAGCAGATCTGGTTGGCCAAGGAGCACCTTTCGTTCTTCACCGAGGCCGTCGAGCCGCTCCTCGACTCGTACGTGGACGAAAAGGAGAAGCTGCTGACCGGTCGTCGCCCGCTCCTCCGTTCACTTCTTCAACTGCGACACGAGCAAATCGCGGAGGCAGTGGAAAGCAACTGAAAGGTACCCCTTTTCGGCTTGCGATTGTTTCCAACCGTTTGTTTTCGAACTGATCTCCATGATCGGGCTGCACGAGAAGCTCTTCCATCGCCTGGTCGACATGATTCGCGAGCGGTTCGAGAAGATCGAGTCGCCGCACTACTGCAGCTTGCGATCGGAGGTCGTCATGTGCCTACACGACCTGAATGTTGACTACATCGTGCAGCAAGGTTGGTGGTTTCGAAGGTTGGTACATTGACTCGCTTGTTGCCCGTTGCAGACCCGACACACGACTTCGTTTGGGTGCTGCACGCGATCGTTAGGGACCGGCATTTGGACAACCAGCAGACGACCAAGCTGAAGGGCCTGCTGGACAAGAAGAAGGTCGCCGAGGCGGTAAGTGAACGTTCGTTAGTTTGGTTCAAACCGTTCGATTCGGCTGCAGAATTTGGGCTCGATGGCGATGGCCGCCGCCGACCCGTACGTCCTCTACTTCCTCTGCATTTCGGCCATCCGCGTCCTCACCGAACACGCCCGCCAGTGCACGAGCCTGCCGCGCGAGAGCCCGCTGCTCCAAGTGGTCGTCCGTCTGCTCTACCTCGGCACCTCCGCTTCGGTTTGTGCCTCGGGGACGCGAAAGGGGATTCATTCCCGCGCATTGCAGCGAATCCTGAACGAGCGCATAAGCGAGCAGAAGGCGGTCGTGGACGTCCAGTGCCTGACTCGCTTCTTGCCACTCCTCCTCGCCCGAATGGCCGCCGACCGCTTTCGAGCGGAATTGAAACGCGCGCCGGGTGAGTGGGGCGGGCGGGCGGCCAAATTGGACGTTGTTTCGGGGCCGAATTTCCGCATTCGCCGCCCTCATTCCCGCCCGCCTACTATTTCGTCGTTCATTCCAGAGGAGCTCTCCAATGAGTTCATCGGCGAGGTGGCGGAGCGGCCCTTGGACGAGGTGGAGGAGTTCGTGAGTGCGGACGTCGTGCCCGCCCTGTTCCTCCTTTCGTACGTGCTCGAACTGTTGGCGGCCAAGCGGCGCCTCCTCTCCGCCCACCCACTGGTTGACTACTTGCGTGTTCTATGCGAGGCCAAAGACAAGGTGAATGGCCGGCGAATGAGTACGAAAAGTAATGCCGATTGCAGATTATTATGCAAGATCCGTGGGCACACGTGTTGGCCGCCCGTCTCATCCAATCCCCGTCCGCTGACGTCCTCTTCGCGGATCCCGACTTCGTCCATGTGGTCGGGCACTTGTTTACGGCCGGAATTCAGGTTCGTTTTCGCCCGGCGACCACTTGTTGTTGCGAGCAGACGGCGCGCATGATTCCTTCGATTTTTACACTCCCCGCCCCGTTATTTCAGCACAACCCCAACAATCGTTTCCACCTCCTCCGTTTGTGCAATGCGCTCCACGCCCAGCTGGGAAACGACGTCGTTGAGAGGATCCTGCAGGCGATCACGCCCGCCGACGGGCTGACTCACGAGCCCGAGTACGCGGGCCAATCGTCTGCTGCCCGCTTTCCCAAGGAACTGCGCCGCTTCATCGCCCAGCGGGCCCGCAAAGAAACCTCGTCGCCGCCGCCCGAAGTTCCCATTCCGATCGTGGACGCGCCCGCCCTTTCGCCCGACCTCTTATCAAGATGCTCGACGAGGATGACCCCCATCGTTCTTGTTTTCTCTCACCACTCACTACACGGAATTAAACTCACTTTGAGTCGCGAATTGCTTCCGTTGACTGATCGATTGATGCGTGATTCACCGCTCGTTTTACTTCCCGTTTGTTTCAAATTTCTTTCAACTCGAATCGTTCAGCCAAGATGGGGACGCCGGTGGCCGAGAGTGTCGAAGACGTGAGTGGCCGACAGATTCCCTTCGTCTACTTTATCTGCTTCTTGCAGAATGTGCGGGTGCTCCGCGAAGGATTCGAAAGCGGGCATCAACAACTCGCTGGAGAACCGCAAGAAGCACCTGAAGGTGCTGAAGGACATGCTGCTCGAGAACGAGGAGGCGTTTGTCCAGGCGGTCTTCGAGGACTTGCGGAAGGCATTCCTATTCACTCGCGAGAGTTCCGTTGATCCTCGCTCTTTCAGCCGAAATTCGAAGTTCTCGCTCATGAGCTCCTGCACGTCGTCTCGGACATCGACAGCGCCCTGAGCAATCTGAAGTCGTGGACGGCTCCCGCTCGGGCCACCCGCTACTTGCTGCAAGCGACCGACGCCGCCTACACGATCAAGGAGCCACTGGGCACCGTCCTCATCATCGGAGCCTGTGAGTCCTCGTTCTGCTTACAACTCTGTTAACTCAACAGCTTTCAGTCAACTTCCCGCTTCAAGTTGGTTGACGGGTAGTTTGTTTTCTTGATCCGATGTCCGTTCAGCTTCTGTTCGGGCCGCTGGTCGGAGCGATCGCCGCCGGCTGCACGGTCCTGTTGCGGCCGAGCGAGACGGCGGCGGCCACCGAGCGGCTCGTGCTGGACCTCATCAAAAAGTACTTCGATCCTGGAATGATCAAGGCCGTCCACGCCGACAAAGATGGAATGACGTGAGTGGACCACAGACTGTCAGTAGTTGACGGAGTCTCTTTGCAGGCGCATTCTGAAGCTTCGCTTCGACTACATCTTCTTCACGGGATCGACGACCGTCGGCAAGGTCGTCATGGAGGCTGCGGCCAAACACCTGACGCCCGTCACGTTGGAGTTGGGCGGCAAGGGTGAGTGGATGACCACTCGTCCTGATTGAAGGTTCCGCTTCGTTCAGCCCCGTTGTGATCGACCAGGACTTCGACGTCACGATCGCAGCTCGTCGCGTCTGCTGGGGCAAGTTCATGAATGCGGGGCAGGTGTGCGTGGCGCCCGACTACGCGATCGTGATCGGGAACGAGGAGCGGCGTTCCGGCCTTCACGGCCGAGTGCACCAAGATCATCCTCGAATTCTACGGGGCCGATCCCGAGAAGAGCGAGGACTTGGGCGGATCATCGACCAGAAGGGCTTCGAGTGCGTTCTCCCTTCCATTGATCGCTTGCAATCCTTCGTTTTGCAGGCGTCTGCGCAAGGTGCTCGAATCGACAACCGGAAAAGTGATCTACGGCGGCCAACACAACGCGGACGAGCGCTACATCCAGCCGACCGTGATTGAGGCGAACGAAGACGACTCGACGATGAAGGACGAGCTGTTCGGGCCGATCCTGCCCGTGCTCCAGCTGCCCTCGCTGGACGACGCCATCAAGTTCATCAAGCGGCGCGAGAAGCCGCTCGTCAGCTACCTGTTCGCGGACGCGAAGAAGTCCGTCCAGCGCTTCGAGGCGGACGTCTCCAGCGGCTCGTTGGTCATCAACGACACGATCATGCACATGAATCTCGACTCGCTTCCGTTCGGCGGTGAGTTGCTCGAGGGCGAGCACGATTGATGGGGCGTCTTTAGGGGTCGGCCAGAGCGGCTTCGGCAAGTACCACGGCGTCCACTCGTTCAACACGTTCTCGCACGAGAAGGCCGTTCTGCATCGCACGTCCGGGTTCGAGAAGCTGCTCTGGTGCGTTCGTTTGTGTTGAATAAACCCTCTGCTTTCCTTGCAGGATGCGCTACCCGCCGTTCAATCAGGACAAACTGGTGTGGGCTCGCCGTCTGACGAGCAAAATCCGCATGCCGTTCTGATCACCTGCCCATTTGGTCCGATGAGAAGACTTCTTTCTATTTAGTTGCCTGCTCTCTTTCCCCCGTTAATCCACCGCCCAGTTACTCCTCTCCCGCATGAGTGCTCTAGTCCGTCTACTTAACGCCCGCTAGATCCCCGCTTAGTGCCCGATTAGCTTAAAGGAAATCCCCGTACTTACGCCTCGATCCTCTACTTAAACGTCCTAGTCAAGAAAGAACTCTCCCGTTTAAGCGGCCATATTCCCCGTTGTGCTTAAGGTCTTCTTGAACAGCCGTTGCTTTAATAAACGAATTCATTGCATACTCGTTTGCAGATCAACAACAAACAACGCTCGAATTAACCGTATTGTCGTGTGGTTTGAGCGGAAGAACCGGGCGTTAAGGGAGGTAGTCGGGAGAATCCAACAAACGGGAGGGAACGAGAACGAGTGAGATCAAATGAGCGCGTGAAATCAAGCGGAAGTTGAGGAGCCGTCGGTCGTGCGGACGGGCGGCGCTCCCGCGGGAGTTTCGGTGAAGGGCGGCGGCTGGCAAGTGGGCATTCGGATGGCCACGTGGTAGGGCGGCGGCGGTTCGGAGCACGCGAAGAAGTCGCTCACGGACAGCCGCCGTTGACTCATGGTCCGGCCTGAAAGCGGGGGCAAATTCGAGCAATCCTTCTTTCTGCTCACTTTGTTGTGATCTGGCGGACAGCCGCCGCTCCGATCGCTGCGAGTAAAGCCGGCAGCCAAAGGTCAGCAGGAAGACCTGCAATCCAACGATCACGACGTGAGAGGCAAAAGAGAGCTCAAACCGCAAAAAAGACACCGATCGTGATCCCGGCGGCCAATCCACTGGTCAGCGAGACTTGTTCTGAACGGAGGAGATGAACGAACCGAAGCCGATGCAACCGCCTACTCTCGTGTGCCTGACTGAAGTAATATTTCTCCCAGGTGATCGGCCGGTAGGTGGGGTGCGGCCACATGGACGCGTCTTCTTCGGAGGAGTCCGCCCGCGTCGACGTGCTCACCTCTCGACTCCCGACGGCGTTCTGGTCTGAAACGAGCGCGCATTCCGGTTCGCAATTAAAGACAGGCGTTGCGTGCAGACGGACTAATTGGCGGCATTACGAAAAGGAGAACGCGAACCGTTTGGAATTCCGAAAGTGCAAGAAATGAGTGGGTTGTTTGCACAATCCGGCCGTCTAATCGGCAGTTCCCTCCCCCCCCGCATTCCTGCACGAGCTCATCGACCACAAAAGGCGGGCGGGGGGCGCATTCCGCGGGTCTCGATCCGGTTCCCCCGTTTTGGAGTGCGCGGGAGAAACCGTTTGCTCTCGCCCGGTCGGCGGGCGGTTCGTTCGGAGCACAATCGACGGAACAAAGAGAAATGCGCGAGGCGGGAGGTCCAAAACCACGCGCTTCGGGTCAGTCGATCAGAGCGAACGGCCGTCCCACAAGCCGCCGAAGATTTCGAGCGTCAAGGTCGTTCGATTCGAACCGTTCGGCTGCTTGTTGGGGCGGTCAATGGCGCGTGCAGAACGGCGCAACGATGACACACTCGTTCTTGCTACCAGTTTGAAGTAAAAAGCGGAATCATCGCCGGTTGTTGCGGATGCTCGAAGAATCACCTGGACGAACGCGTGGATCAACGGAAACAAAACCTGGCATCTTCGTTCGGTCGCCGTCTCCCGAAATCAACGCCAACACGTTCCGTCTCTTCACACCCGCCAATTGCCACCTTTCGAGGGCCATTTCGCACTTCCGAAAGGCTCCTCGTCCTTCACGGAGTCAAAGGGGCGACAAATTGGTTCGTCTTGAGGTTTTTTCCGCGGGACTCGTTTTTTACGCGAGCACTTCGACTCCTCGTTTTGAATCGGAAGTGAGCAACAGCCTGTTAGAAGCTTTTCTACGATTGGAATGGCACCAGTACGGGAGGGAACAGAAAAGAACCTTCTACATATCAACTTCAGCAGATGAAAAGGTGAATGCCGGCGAAAAGAATAACGATCACAAGCGGGCGAACTCCCGCTGGACGCGCGCCCAAACACACGTGGACGCCCTCTTTTGAGTGATTTCCGTTCAGACGACGACCATTCTGCGAGTACTTGGGAGGATTCAAAGGAAGTTCAAATTGGCGCCAATAAGCAACAAGGCGGAGACAACAGAAGGCAGTATACACGGCCGAACACTTACCGATGGCATCGATCAGAAGGCCGCAAAGGAGCTGAAGGAGAATACGCCGGAACATCCGCACCGTCCGCATTCGAAGCAGCGAGCGGGCCGTCGATCAGTGCGGAGTGAAATCGAGACCCTTCGCCCGCCCATTCCTTTTTTACAACTCCGCGACGAGAAACGGGAGTGATTCCTCGGGCCGGTCGTCTTCAGGAAGCAGCGGGCGCGTTTTCCGGCGCCTCTCCAACTGCGGCGCTGTAAACGACGAGAACGAGCGGGCGAGCGAAATGGCGCGCGAAAGATCGCTGCGGGCGAAACAAAAGAGCGAGCGAGCGAGCGGACGGGCGAGCGGAAGCGTTGTGTTTTGCCCGCCGTCCGAGCGAACTGATTCGATTGTAAGTGATCACAGCGTGGAGTTGTTTACAGCCCCGACCGAACGAACCGCAAACACACGGCTATTTGTATCGCGAGTGACAAAACGGCGCCCGTCCATCGCTCAATCCAAAGAAATAATTGTTGTTCCGCCAGCAATCCGCGAGCCGATCGCGAGTTTCCGCTTCGCCGCCCGCCAATCGACCGGCTGATCGAAAGTGAAAGCGGGCGAGTAGTCAACAGAAGCAAGGCATATTGAAAGTGTTTATTGTTGGTTTGTTCGACTGTACGGTCCATCAATTCATGCCGCTCAAGCCATCTGCACATTCCGGCTGTGATTCACGAGCGCCGACTTCTGGCCGGCCGCCTGATTCCCGTCGCCCGGGCGTCGTCGGCGGGAGTGCCCGCGTTTCATCTCGAGGATTGTTGCTCGCGGCGGAGATTTGTGCTGGAAGGAGTCGAGTGGAAGGCGCAAGGCAGGAGGTGGACCGACCTTGCCGCATTTGATTCTCAACGTGCGCCATGTGTTGGGCCTGCGCGAAGTTCTCCACGATCAGAGAGACCGGAAAGGCCAAAATGATGATCCCAGCGATTGCCGCCGAAGTGGCCACCACTTTGCCGAGTGTGGTCTGAACATGCGCGTCCCCGTAGCCCACGGTCGTGATCGTGATGATGCACCACCAAGAGGCCGCCGGTATCGAGCGGAAATCTGAATATTCCGCCCTGTTCTCCACAAAGTAGATGATGGTCGAGAAGAAGATGGTGCCGGTCAAGAGAAACACGAGCAACATCGAGAGCTCCGTGATGGACGTCCGCAGCGTTTGGCCGAAAATCTGGAGGCCGCTCGAGTAGCGCGCCAACTTCACCACTCGCGCGATCCGAAGCACGCGGAGGATGCGGACGACGAGGAGGGCGGCTGGAAGAAAGCGGCGTTCATGGCTACCGACCCGAACAAACCAGTGAACTCCTTCAACTGGTCGGCGTAGATGCCCAGCTGGAAGAGGATCAGCTCGATGTAGACGGGCAGCACTGTGAGGAGGATCGATCACGTTCATCGTTTGGGCGACGAACTTTCGCTTTCGCGGCGCCACAATCAATCTAAACAACTTTCGGTAAGAGAGGAAGGGAGTGACAATTCGGAACGACCTCGCCAAGTACTCAAAAGTAAACCAAGCGATGCACACGTTCTCCAGCAACACGAGCGACGGGTGGGGGTCGTCTGTCGGGCGGTACACCCAGCCGGTCAGGTTCAGAGCGGCCAGATTGTTCTCGCCCTTTGTTTCGTCGAATTTGTCCGAACGGGAGGGACGTTTGTGGTACACGTGGTACGCGTTCGCAAAACGGCTGTCTCGTTGAAATTCGGGCATCCTGAAAGGATCGGTGGGGACAGCCTGCAGTTGCACTCACGATCCGAGAATCAATCCGATGATCGAAACGAAAATGAAAGCGACCGAAACGACGGAGAAACATTTGGCCAGCACCGACGACGAGGGATCTTCCATCGTGCGGTAGACGAACAGGCGAGTGGGCGAACAGCACACCTGAAAGCACTCCTTTCGCGCTTATCTGCCTGCTCACACTCACTCCATCGAACTCCTGCTCTTCTTCGCTCAAATCCTTTTTCCGCCCGAAGTTCACACTCAAGGCGGGAGCGCAGCAAGTAGCGAACTGCAATCAAATGATCCTCTCGACTCTTTGCTTCTGCCTGCTCACTTCAACGTCGTAGAGCCGCCAAAACTTGAGTTCTTCGGTGAATCTTTCCGGACACACGTGCAGCGGTTTGTGGAGGCGACCTAAAAGCGTGGGGATCAGGAACTGGGGCCTTCTGATGGCTACGAACCGGTCACAAAATACTCGAGGACGGCGGAAGCAACACTCGAATTGCGCTCCAGGTAATACTCGCCGGTCCGCTCGTTGAAGTCGTCGAAGATCATCAGCCGTTGCTCGTGTTCCGCTCGGATCAGAGTGCTCAGCAGGGAGTCTTGGCGGCAAGAAAGAACGACGTCCGAACGGAAACGAAACGACTTCCCGCCCACACTCATCAAAAAGTGCTGCTCGTGGTCGGCCGGAGTGGGCGTGTGCGAGGGCTTTCTGTTCGAGTCATCTGCCAAAGGAAGAAGTAAGTGAGAGGGATCCCGAGGGCGAGTACCCGAATCGTCCGGCTGGTCCATTTCGGGCGCGTGCACCACCGTCTCGAACGAACTCTCCCGCCACAACGAGGCCGAACTGTTCTTCCGCAGGTCTTTCTGCAAGCGAGTGTCGAGAGATGATGCGAGTGTGGAGGGATGATGCGAGTGAACACTCGAACGTGAGAACAATCGCCCGCAAATTACTTCGAAAGGAAGAGAAGACGTGGCCCGAATGCCCCTTTTGGGGCGGCGAGTAATCAAATCAACCGTCGGAATGTCGGCGGGCGGGCGGGCGGCCGGACGGAACTCAATTGACGAAATCAAAAGACGTGGGTTTGACCCAAGGCAGCCGGCCGGGCGGCGGCCACTCGCTCGTTTCACGGCCGTGTGGCGCGAGTTCGAAACGAAAACGTGCCGCAATTTCCGCAATTCACTCGCCGAATGAAAGCGGCCGCTAATCGAAACGCCCGCGGCGGTCGGCCGTCCGTGTTCCGCACGAGTGGCCGCCGGCCTGTCCGCTCATAACCGCCGCCCGACCGACCGGCCGGCCGAATCCTTCCGAACACATCCGAAGTCACGCCGAATGGCCGTTCTTTACGATCTCGCGCACATCCGTCAAGCGGCGAACCTTGTGCGTTGTCACATTCAGCATCGCCATCTCGACTCCTCCTTTCGCTGCTGCTTATCGTCCGAATTCGTCGTGCGCCTTCGAGAACCACCACGGGGCCGCCCGCTAATCGCTTGTGCCCGTGCGAAAGTCGAGATGCCGCTCGATGCGGGGATTACGAACGAAGACGTGCGAAAAGGAGTCGTCTTCTGAAAACAAGAAAGTCCAACTTGTTCTTCAAATTAATTCCAACATCTCCTGCTCGAGGGGAAGCTCACCTCTCGGTTGGACTTCCAATTACACGCTTCGTTTGCTCGCGAGTGCTGAAGAATGGGCTTTGTTTACTTCAATGCGGCCACGAGCGAGTGAAACGCGAACGGCCAGTTGAAATCCCAGTCAGTGACTCGCAATCAATGAGATAAAATTTCTGGTTGTTGCAAACGAACAAGCTAGAAGACTTTTGTTTACTTCCGAAGTCTGCGTCCGGAGGCACTTCAAATGTACCGCTTTCAGCGCAATACCGGAAATTTGCGGAGAGAAAACATGCCCGCCGAGCAAGCCAAGAGCGATCGAAAGCACGTGAACCGACGGGCGAACGTCAAGCGGGCGCTCGGCCGTGTGCCGCCGGCCCGGGAAGCTCGACGGCTTTTGATTTCTGCTAAGCCGCAAGGGAGGAGTTTCCGCTTCCTGCCGCCTTTCGACCCTCGTGCCCGCTGAAGATCCCCGCGTCTTCCTCAATTACCGCCGCACATTCGAGAATCTCTTCGCGGATGCTCGAATTCGATTACACGCCCTGTTGACGAGAATCCCTAAAATTCGTGAAGCCCCTTGTTTACAGTAACTGCGGGGTTTCCCCTCAAAAGTGATTATTGTGTTTATTTCGAGAGATCGTGTGCTCAATAAGTTCTAACGGAGGTGAATGTTCGACGGGGAGGAATAACCGTAATGCGGAGTGAACGGAAGAGCGGGAATGTGCAACGGAGATCCAAAATAGAGACGAGAGATTCAGAAGACGTATCGCTTTGATTTGCGCATCGATTTGAAGCGATTGTTGGCGGCCAGCTGCTGATTGTCGACGAGGACGGCCGGCTTGTTCAGCGTCACGTATTCGTCCTTTTTGAAGCCCGACGTGGACTCGGCAACTAAACGCCTTGGGAGGTGAAAGAAGAAAGTGCTTCTTCGTCTCACATTTGTCGAGGATCATTGAGATCGGGAACGCCAGCACGATGATGCCGCACACGCTCGCCGAAGCGGCGACCATCTTGCCGCCGACAGTCACGGGCACGAGGTCCCCATAACCAACAGTTGTCATCGTTGAGATGCACCACCACCAGGACTGTGGAATAGAGTAGAACTTCGTGTTTGGCTCATCGCGCTCGAAGAAGTAGATGGCTGAATGGCAGAAGTAAAGGGGAAAACGGCTGGAGAGCACTCACCCGTCGAGAAGAGCATGATGCCGCTCAGCAGAAACATGCCGAGCATCGAGAACTCGGCGGCCGACTTTCGCATCGTGTCGCCGAACGCGCGGAGGCCCGTGGAGTAGCGGGCGAGTTTGAAGATCCGCACGATGCGCATCACACGCAACACCCGCATCACGATCATCGGGCCTCTCAGGTTGCGCAGTTCGACGTTCCGCACGCCGAACAGCGGCATGCATTCTTCGGCGAAAAAGGGCTAAAAGAAGATAGCAAGAATGAAACGATCGGTCGAGAGAAGAGAACCCACCAGAATTGTGAACAGATCGATGACGTTCAGCGGAGACTTCGCAAAAGCCGCCTTCTGCGGAGTGACTGCGAAGCGCGCAACGTACTCGAACGTAAAGAACACCATGCAAAGGATCTCAACGGCCGCAATCGTCCAATGCGGTGTCATCGTTTCCTCATCTTCTTGGAACTCAGGGCACGAACTCAGAATCAAGCCGGTGAGGGAGATGAGGACGAACGAGGCGCTCAGAATGCTGAACACTTTCGCACCAATGGAGGACCGCTGAACTCGGAAGTGAGAAGGAACGAACGAGAGGGACTCACGGGATTCTCGAGGAATTGCCACGCTCTGTACCGGGTTTTGCCCAGGACCACTTTGTCGAACAACTCGGCCGAATTCGCGGCATCCACCTGCAAACAAGCAGTGAACGGAAGAAAACCGAAGAGAGACGAACGGGATCGTTGCTAGCGAAACGAGGAAGCGTTCCGTTCTGCGGGTTTCCGTCTTCGAAGCGGCAGCAGGCCGAAATGTTCGTGAGTGGAATCCGCCAGTAGTTGAGCTCGTCCCTGATCTGAAACCACTCATTCCACTCGCTATTCACGTGTCCTACTGCTAACCCGAATCGCACAGTCGTTGACGGGCAAGTGGAGGCGGCCGGTCGTGTACCAGTCGACCACGTACTCGAAGATAGTTGGGCTCTTCTCGAAGTAGTCTGCAATTAAAGAACATCGATTGGTTATCGTGCTCCCTTCCACTGACACTCGTTCGTGCTTTCGAAGTAAGAATCGCATTCCGTCAGCCGCTCGATGTGCGACTTCTCGCAGAAGATGGCCAGCCGGCTGCTGTCCAGGCGTAATCGGATCTAAAGCGTGGAACAACCAGTCTGAGTTCGTTCAGTCAAGGCAACACTCACGACATCCACCGCCAAGATGGCGCTCCGACCGCCCACGTTCAGCCGAATGGTCTCCGGTCGCTCGCGCCGTTCGGTCAGCCCGCCGTTGGCCGCCGCCGCCCGCGCCATCAACTCGGTTCCGCTCATCTAAACGAGAGGGTTGCTCAAGGATTCGGTGAAGATGACCGCTTTGTAGTCGGAAAGGAATTTACCAAGAATTTGAGCCCAATTTGGGGGTTGAAGAACGTGAGGCCCATTGCCAGGGAGCGGCGGTAGGCGAACACCCGGCGAGGATTCGAGACACGGCGAGAATTCGATTGCATCGAGGATTTTGGAGCTTTCGGCGAAGCGAACTGCCGCCTCTGCTGCCTGCCGTCCGTTTGGCCCACGGCACGTTCCGGCGGCTACTCGGAATTCGCGGGTTGACGTTTCGGTCGGAATTTTAAAATTCTTTTCATTCGAACATGACTCCTCTCTGCGCCCTCCTCTCCACTCTCCACTCGCCCCTCTTCGGCCGTCCGCCGACCTCCGAACGACCACGAAAATACGCAAATTGGACGTTGCTGGCCGTCCGTGCAAAAGCGACTACGAGTTTTGGTCCTTTTCGGACTTTGCAGCGATAGCGGGAGAGCTTTGCTCCTTCGATTTACCTCCTTCTGCAGCATCTTCTCCAGTTGCTCGATTTCCATTCTCTTCGCTTGCATCACGTGAGAGCGGGCTCTGGGGATCATAGCAGTCGGGAGGACGGACGAATTCGATCGAGTTCTGTCCAACAAGGCGGCATTTTAGTCGGCGAAGTCAAGAGAGCACGATCGGCGAATGAATGGAAACGAGAAGCTACCGAGAGCGAAAGAAGAGCAACGTTGAAGCGGGGGATTAGGCAGCACGGCCCTCAACACAGCCGACCGGGCAACACGTCGAGTCGACGGACGAAAGCCGCCGGACGTTCCGTCCGATCCCCACAGCGAGGATTATGTTTCCGCCGCCCAAAGAAGACCATAAAATAGGCGAATTGAACGACAAAAGAGTGGAGGTAATTCGAACGAGTGCTCCGTGGAAGGGCAGACGACTTCCGCTGGGGCCTGCCAACCACGACAATTCGCAGAAACAAAACGCCGACTGTTCGAATGGCGCGTGCCAAATCGAACAGTCGACAACATGATGGGAAGACAGGTAGAAGGAAACTGCGCTGTTCAATGCACAAACGATTGGTTGCTTGATGAACAAAAGAAGAAGTGAAGGGCGAACAGACCACCGATTCTTCGGACGAGCGAAGAGCTTCGCGGAAAAAGAAACAAGAAGAATCGATGCGTATTTATCTTCTTGATTTCCAGAAGCAAGATACGAACGCCGATGACTGGAATCCAATCGAACAAATCAAACAACTCCCCCGGCTTTCGAGAAGCGCCCGCTTTTTCTTCCGACTTCTCTTGTTTTGCCCCTCGAACGGAACTCGCTAATGAGCTCGAAGAGGAAGAGCGGGCCGCAGGAGATCAGAGAAGTTGGGCGTCCAATTTGTTCGTCTGCGAATCGAACATCGCCGGCTTCCGCGAACCGTCCGCTTGACGTGGACATCCGGAAGGACGCGGGGGAAAGTGGAGGCAAATTGCATCAGAAAGCAGCAGACGCCAACCGAAATTCGCTAATCGAAATGCGCGCGCGACACGAATAGCCGAAGAAGCGATGGAAATGCGAACCAAACGACCGTCCTTTCGGGTTCATTGGCACAATTACAAACCGAAACAAAGGGCGGGCGGGGCGGCGCGAGTCGGCTGATCGTGTTTCGCCGTTTCTCTCACGGGGCGGCCGACCGTTGGGCTTCGAAGTGTTCAGAAATGCGAGGTGCGAAGAAGTGGGTTGTTGAAAGCGGATATTCGCCCCACAAAGACCGCTGTTTCGTCCACAATTCTCATGCGGTTGGATCAAAACACGTCCACGGGTTTCTTGCGGGAGGTACAACAAGTAGAATAAAAACAGGAGAAGACTCGGCGGACGTTCCTCTAGGGCTTCTGCAGAGGGACGGCCGTTAGAGCCCAAACAAGAAGAAAAGGGTGAACGATCTCCGACTTCTCCTCGTCGTCTGCACCTCTGCGGATTAGCCGCGGGATCGTTGGGTAAACGAAAAGGGCAACCCATCGCTGTTCTGCTGTGATTACGAGCGAACGGTAATCTCTTTCGTGGAAAAGTGCGTACTTCCGGCCGGATTGCGTGTTCATCAGCACAAGAACAATCGGGCGAAGAACGGAAGCGACTGAAAGGCCGCCCGTCTGCGAATCCTGCCCACGTTTTTGCGAAGCACGGGAATCGTAGGGTTCAAACGAACCGGATTGCAAGCCCTCAATATGCAGCAATTTTAATTGAACCCCGAGGCAAGACAAAGCTTTGCGTTTGCTCACAACCGACAGATTCCAACAAGAAGTAAGCAGCAAACGTAGTCGACCACCACACCCACTTTGTTGCTAGTGCAAACCCCCAATTCTGAAGCACGTGCCCGCCAGTTGGGTAAACGAACGAGCTCAATTAGATTGACCTTTACCCACAATTCAATTAGAGTTCTTCGAGAGATTGCGGTTTGGTTTCCAAGATTTACCGAAAGGTCTTGTCTGAACGAACTTACGGGCGAGTTCTCTTCGGGCGTGGTCGGCACTTGGATTTCGATCGACTTCGGGCGTGGGGGAATCATTTCGAGCGAACGGCTGAAAAGAGAACGCCGATTGAACGCGTGGGCAAGAAGGGTCCGCAGCACGACGGGGAATCCCGATTGTTGCATGAAGGCCGCCATAAAAGGAACGAACGAAAGGCGGAAACGGCACGAATGATACGCAGTCAAGAGGCGATGAGGACGTTGCGGTAAGAAGTCCGTCGGGAGTTCCCGCCGCTTCTAATCGACGCGTCCGCAAGACGGCCAGGCGGCGGCGATAAGCCGCGCACGAAACAAATTGGAAATGCATGGAATTAGGCGGGACAAAAGAGCGTCTTTCGATTCCAGAGAACGATCTCTCTCAGAAGTCACGAGAACTCAAGACACGTGAAGTGCGCAGCTGAAGTCTGATTCCAATTAGTGGGCAGCAGGTCTCGGTTCGCGGAATGAAGTGCGGAAATTGGGAAGCAGAACGGACGATCGGGCGGCCAAGAAGTCCGCAAAGAGCGCCCTTCCGGTCCGCTGTTTGATGAGCGCTTTTTGTCGTGGTTCAAAACAAGCGAATAGACGACAAATGCGTGTCAACAGGCCTTCTTTGCCTCGGGCAATTGAAGCTGCGTGCTTGCAATAAACGCGAAATGCTGCGTACACGATGCAAGGTCTGATTGACGCGTGCTGTAATCAATGAAAAGGACAACATAAGAAGAAAAAATAGCTGCTGTGAGCGCAAAGAATATTTGCTCCAGAAACAACAAACTGTGGAGCGCGGGAGTGCGAAGCTTATGCAAATCGAAAGGAGGCCGTCCGGGAGGTCGCTTGTTGAGTCGAGGGGACGGACGGCACTCGGCGGCCGGCCCTTCGTCACGCGCGTTCCTCTTCTCGCTCAATCAACACGGTGGCCGTCGTCTCGAATTAGGCGCGAGGACACGCGCCGCCTCGGGCCGACGGTCGGCGAGCAGAAGGCGGAGGTCGCCGGGCAATCACCCGCCCGCGGCCACCTCGAGGAACTCCGCCGACGCCCGAAACGGCGGCGACATTCGGCGGCGGAATGCAGATTCGATTTCCGGCATTCAAACGGGCGACGTGGGCCGTCCGTGCGGATCGTGTTGCCCGCAATCAACATGCGGACAAAAGGCCGAAGTTCTCGGCGTGAGGAACGAGAAGAAGAGTGTGCAAACACGTGACGTAGTCATCGCTAGGGGCAAGGAGGAAACATAATGGAGTCCATTCGTCTGCTAAACTCCCGCCCCCATTTCAATAGGCGTCTTAATTCGAACGAGAAGAGGCGACGGCCGACTGGCGGAACACTCGTCCTCCACCAGGCGAACGGAAGGAACACGTCTACTTCGTTTGAAGCGGGCATTTGCATCCAAAATGAGATCGAACGGGCGTCCGGAGCCGAAATGACGCGGAACGCCGTGATCGAATCAACACGAACAGAAGGCACTTCCCGTACAGTACGCGCTTCGATCCAATTCAATCGGGCACGATTTAAAACAACCAGCCCTCTCTTTTACAATCATTCGATCAAGAGCAAGCGGCAATCAAACGAACAATAAAAGAAAAACAGCTCACGCTTTCCGACCTCTGCCACGAAAAAAGGTGGAAAGCGGGCAATCGATCTCCGCCGGCCGACCTCTCTGGCATATGATTAGCGGCGGCGGCAATTGTTCGGCGGCGGCCGCTTGTTCGGCCAAGAGCGGATGATTGATGGACAAAAGCCGCTTGTTTGTTTGCTCCAACTCTTGAGAAAGAAGGTCAAGCCGACTTCCACTGCGCTCAACAACCAACGCAAAGAAGTGGTTCGAACACGTCAAGCGGTTTGATGCTTGAGGCCGGCGTGTAATCGCGTTTGCTCCAATTTCCGTTCGGGCAGCCCAACGGAAGAAGACGCGGAAGTTTGTCCTCTGGCCATTGGAAGAGCCTGATGTTTGTTGTGGGGGCTCGAAAGGATCGTCTTTATTGCCAAGACACTCGAAGAACGTGTTTATTTATCCAGCGTTCACAATCGACAGCAATCAGCGGCCTTGCGGCTTGGGCGCGGGATTCTGCGGGCGACCGGCGGCCGCTCCATTTCCGCCGTTCGTCTGCGAGTGCTTCGAATCCGAAAAACTGAACGGCAGATCACAGTAGGAAGGAAGTGGGATCGAACTCACCATTTTCGCTATAAGAAGAACGTGCCACGGCAAATCCAACGAGCAGAAGGGCGATGCGGCGGACGACAGCGTTTGCTCGACGGCGGACGAGGCGGAC
>JAMPIO010000371.1:0-79382 GCA_024699865.1 Aphelenchoides fujianensis
AAGAAAGAAAGAAGAATGACAGCAATGAGAAAACCGAATTCAAAGCCACTCACCGATGAAGTCCGAGCTTTCGCATCATCTACTCAAATGGCCGGTGTCTGTAGGCGAGTAGCTCGTTTGATCTAAACACAGAAGGTAGAGTTTGATTCATGCTTTCAGGACGCGCAAGTCAATCCCTCCTCATTTCGAGGAGGAAAACGGAGCTGTGACACGCGAATCGCCCACCTCACATGTTTTTCGCCGCTTACCTGCCGCTCCTCCCGTTTTGAAATCAAGAGTCAACGAGGTGACCTTGCGGGGAAGGAGGCGGAAAGGAGAACGCCGGCAGATCAATTCAAATATTCTTTGGCAGATGGAAAACGTTCGATTCAAACCCGCGAGATTCGTTTTGATCCGAAAGTGGCGGCGGCGATCGAAATTCGGCGAGATTTCGACGGCGACTTTCGTTTCTTCCGCTTTTCGGCCGGCCGTTTGCATTCCGCCGTCTCCGTTTGATGTTTGCGGGCATCTTCTTCGTCCTTCTAATCGAATGATCACGACGTGAAAGCGGTCGAATTCGCGCCCGTTTCGTACGTGATCGCCGGCGGCTCGAATTCCGCCGCCTCCCGAAGGGCCGCCGACCGGATTGCGCGACCGGCGGCGACTTCGACGCGCCGCCGTTGAACTCGTGATCGCCCGGCAGGCGGATCATAAGCGAAAGCCAAAAGAAACGAGTGGCAACAAGGCCGCCGATCGCCGTTAGAGCGATCGGAAAACACGCACAACGAAAGCATTGCGTAAACGAGCACACAGAAGAAACAAGAAGATCTGAAGGAGAAGGTCTTCGCTACCTGCTCGCCCCGTCTTCCCACCTCCGCATTCAAATTCGCGGACTAATGGGATGTTTGATGGGTTTTTCTGTGCTTTCCGCGCGACGCTCGTCGACCGCGGGCGACTCGTGGATTAGCGAAGATTAAAAGAAGTTGCAAATGCGCAATCCGTTAGGGACTGGACGAAAGTAAAACCTGCGAATCACCTGATATTAACCACTTGCTTTCATAAAAGGAACGAGACGAGCAAGCACCAGTGCAGCAAGGCATTTTCTTCTGTTGCTTTTGTGCTATTCTCACTTCATTGCAGCTGGATTGTTTGTTGCATGAATGAAATTCGCGATCGGATTTCCGCTCAATCGGATCGTAACGCCGAAAGCGGTGGGCGGTTGACGGAAAAGGACGAGCGGGCGGCGATTAATTGGGAAGCGATCGGGAAAGCGGCTGCCCACCACGAGGTCACTTCCGTTTCGAGCGGCCGCTTATGCGCGAGGTTGGACCGACCACTCCGGCTTTGGTGGATGCCCGTGGATCTCCGTTTCGCCCGTCCAACTTGGCTACTCGATGTTGCGGGGAGGTCCGTTGGGTTCTTCGCTTTTTATCGCCCTCCACATCGAAATGAACACGCGGCCCGCCGGCCATTCCTCAAACTGTCAGAAAGGAGGCGGGCGGACATGAACGAGCGTGTTTGATTCGGGCGGGATTTTTTATCCGCCGGGCTCATCAAGCGGCCGCAAGCACGGGGACCTCCCGGCTGCCGATTGGAACACATGCCCGCCCGCCCGCCCGTGCGGCTGCAGAACATGAATTCGTTTCAATGCTTGAGACATTTGTTTACTTCCAGTGCTTGGCTTCTTTTCTGAAAGGAAGTTGGTTTGAATAGTCGGGTGTAAATCACTTTAAAGCGGCTCTTTCTTCCTCTTCGAGCGGGAGTGCCCAGTGGCCAAATTGGAGTTGTGGAGGGCGGCGGGCGGTTTAAACTCGTTTGCTCGGACGTCCGTTGGGTCGATGCGGCGGTTTGAATTACTCGACCGAAATCGCTCCTTCGGGCCGCCATTTTTCACGCCTCTCCGCCCTCCAGTGCGGCGGCCAAGCCCGCCCTCTCCTCTTCCCGCCCCGGCCGCTCCGCGGACCCAACGGAAACGCGATCTCCCGCCCTCCGCTCGCTCGGCGCTCGTCTGGCCGCCCGAGGAACCTCCCCCTTTTGACGGGATCACGTCAAAATCGCATCATCTCCGACTCGAAAAAAGCTTTCGGTCGCAAAAGATCGGCGCTCAAAATAAACACCGCTCGGCTTCCACGGAGAACGCAATCGACTTTCGATTTCTTCCTTCTTCCGCCCAATTCGGTTGCATCGCGTAAGGAATAATTGGATTCTGGTTCCGGACGTCCCGATTCGAGTACGGAACAAAGCTCGTCCTTGTTTCTTTGTTGGAAGCACGCACTTGTGGTCCGCTGGAAGCCATCGAAGTTTTTTCGCCTTTGTTCCGCCTAATCCGTCGTCTGATTGATGGCCATTTCGATTTAATCCTCCCATTCTCTCTCGTCTGTTTTTTGGGCTTCCGAACGTCCCCAACTGTTTTTTCGCCGTACGGAGCAACGAGAAGCTTTGTTTTCATGCAAACGGGTGCTTTCGGTTGTGATTCTTCCATGAGCCGCCATGATGCTCGCCTGTTCGCTTACTTCTACGGTACAATAAGAAGAAACCGGAAAGGGTAATCGCTGGGATTGCTCACACGCGTCTTTCCGCACGGCTGTCGATCGGTTTGCGAGTGCAAAAAGAATCCATTCGCCCGCTTATTCATTCGTTTCCGCAACGAATCGCACGTGTTTTGATTAAAAAGCATGAGAAACCAATCAGTTCTTTTTTGGTCCGTTCGCTGGTGATTTTCATTTCGGCCACGATCGTCTTCTCTTTTGCGCATCCGCCCGACCCACCTGCTCGCCTACGGTGGACGGCGGTTTGATCGAAAGCGAAGCGGTCGGAATGCGAAGATCGTGGAAAAGTTTACAACAAGCCGTTTATTTCGTCGTTTCTCTTCGATTCGGCCGCCAAAACAATCCGACCGCCGCCTGACAGGCGGAATTCCCGCTTCTTCGCTCGTTTCTCGCGATTCGCGTGCAATTAATCGGAAATTCGTAATTCCCGCTGTTTCGTTGCGCTCGCCTCAAAGCGGCGATCGTAAATTGCGGCGGATGTCGTGCGGTTTGGAACTTTCGATCGAACGGACAAAAGCGGCGGTGGGAATGGATCAATCTTCTTCTCTGCACATGGGGGCAGCAGGCGGAATGCATGAGGACGTTTGATGGAACGTTCCTCCCACGGCAGACACCTGCCTTCCGCCCTCGCCCTCAACTCTTCTTGGTTGGAAGAAGCGGGCATTCCGTTCGTTCCGACGCTTGAATGCCCGCACTTGGATTCGTTCCGCTCGGCCGCTCGTTTTGTTCGCGACCACCAGGCGGAAAAACGGCCAACTTGCGGTCGGAGCGCAGAAATGATGAATCGCGGCCTAAGCGGCGGGCAAGTCGCTTCCGCCTGATTAGTGGGCTTCTGGGCGGCATTCCTTTGGAGTGTACCGTAGGCTTCATCTGGATTATGGATTCCCTCCTTCATTCTGCTGGATTCCCTCCACCCCTCGATTCGTCTCGTTCGGTCCCGAGGACAAGCGGAGGTGGAAAATCGAGCGGACAAATCGGTTTCCATCAATCATTCACGCCTTTTCGCTCGTTCGTTCTTTTGGATCAGAACGCCGTCAGGAATTCTCAACTGTTTATCAGCATTCCGATTCGAAATTCGTTCGTTTCCGGTCGTCCACTCGCTTTCTTCGCCTCTTTTGCGGAATGTTTGGTCCCTTCCTCGCCCATAATTGTCCCCTTTTGTTCACCAAGAGGAGAAATGAGTGATCGCCGGCGGGCGGTCATTCCGGGCGACCGTCCACTCACCCGCCGGCCGTCTCGCCTGACGCCCCCGGCCGTTGGACGGCCGCTTGTTTGAGCAGAACGATCGTCTTCCGCTCATGAGCATTGCTCTTTCTCTCGTCCATAATCCTTCTTTATTGTTACGACGGCCATTCCGCCCACGGCTCTTTGCAGTTCGTAAACCGCAAGAACGAGCGGGAGATGATGCCGCCGCTCATTTGTTTTATGCCCTTCGAATCCAACGGCGGGCATTTCGCACAACCATGATCCATTTCGTCCCCGTTTTACTGCCGCTCCGTGGGATCCCGCCGCTTTTTCTTTTGTTTCCGCGATCGTGCCGCTCGAATTTTACGAGTTTTCGAAGCGGAAACCCGGAAGACGTCGCGGGACTCTCGCCCTTCAATCCGCCGCCTCCGTCGCGAGAGTGAGCGGAAGGCGGAAACCGCTTTACTTCGCTCTCATGAATTCCTGATTCGCGTTCCGCCGGGCCGAGCGAAGTGAACGTGGCCGAAACTCAGGGATTTCGCGTGTTTCAGCGGGTCTCTTTTTTACTGCCGGCCGCCTGTCCTCCCGCCATGTCGTAGTGGGAGGTGGCCGTCCTTCATTCCGGTCTCCACTTGTCGTCGCCCAATCTGCGGCCGCCACCATTGGGATCACGAGCCAGACGAAACGAAGGCGGCAGGACGGCGATTTGCGGAGTGCTCTACCATGCGCGATCGCCGTCCTTGCGCTCATCCTGCTCGTGGGCTCGTTAATCGGCTTCGGCATCGTCTTGCGCTGGTACTTGACGGAGATCAAACCCAAAGAGGCCGCCCAAGTGGACAAAATTAAAGGTAAGCAACGAAAAATAAGAGCGATGGTCCGTGCACGTTGTTTACCCGAAACATTCTTGTTTTCCTGCCCTTGCCGTCAATCCGCGCTAATTGGCGTCACTCTTCACGCGCTTCAAGCTTGACGAGCGAACACGCGGGACGGGGCCACGGCCGCATTTGCATAGCGGAGAGGACGAGCGGCAAGAGCGGCCGAATAATCGGATTTGGACAAAAGGGGCGCCGGGCGGAAGAACAGCGGGGCCAAATTACCACGAGAGCCGCCAAATTGGCGCCTTTCCGAGCGGATTGACCTCGTTGAATTTCGAGTGGAAAACAAAAGAAAGGAGACGGAGGATAAAGGATAAACTGGGTGATCGGCGGGCTACTTGCAGTGTACATCGAACGAAACCGCACAACTCCCGCTCAATCGACCGTCCTGACGGGCGTCTTCAAGCATAAAAGTGGTTGGAGCTTCCCGCCAAACGCAACCCTCGCTTCGTCCACGAGTTCTCCGCAGACGGCCGCCCCCACGAGCCGAAGTCCAACGACGAGAATTCGGATTACCAATGCCCAGTTGAAGGCCCTCTACGCGGGCTTCCACACCACGCCGTCGCCCAAAGAGAACTTTGGACTGCCGAACAGGTGGGGGGCTTCTTGGTCGCAGAAAGATCTACCGTTCGGCTCTCATTGCAGGAAACAAGTGGTTACGATCGTAACGGCCTTGCTGGACATCGGACGAGCGCGATGGCCGACGTAATCGAGGGCTCGTAGGGTTGTTCAACGAGGAGTGATTGCAGGTACAGCAGACCGCTGCACTTGTACCACAAGTACATGCGCAATTTGCTGTCGATGCGCGTGCCGATGGTGATCTTCGTCGACTCCAAATCGTTGGATTTCGTCCAAGAAGTTCGCGATCAGCTGGGTCTTCTTCCGCACACGAAGGTTGCCGTTGTTCAACTGTCCGAGTTCACTTCCGTTCGGTTCAGATCTGGAACATCACGCTCGCCGACCTGCCGCTCCACAAACACCACCGCCTCTTCCATTCGATCATCCACCACGAGCTGCACGACCCGGGCGGTTGGAAGGAGGGCTGGGATCCCGCTATGCGGTCGCACCCTGAAGTCCGCTCTGCTGACTACGACCTCCTTGGTGAACTCCAAGCCCTACTTCCTCTTCAACGCTTCCGTGGGTGCTCTCTTCTTTCCCCCGTTCTCAATTGTGCGTTCCAGCGGGACAATCCGTTCAAAACGGAGCAGTTCGCGTGGATCGATGCGGGCTATTCGGCCGGCGACTCGTCCTTCTACCCGGCCGACTTTCAGTGGTATCCGATGTTCCCCAAAGGGAAGGTCTCGTTGATCAAGGTGAGCACACACCCACTTTTCTCTCATCCCATCCGCTTGCAGCTGACGCCCTCGTACGACAAACTCTCGCGCTACACGTCGGCAGTCTTGTACAGAAAGGACGAGGCCGTCGTTTCGGGCGGCTTTTTGGGCGGCGACCGGCGGGCGTTGGCTCGTTTCTACTCCGCCTTCCACTGGAAAGTGGTGGAGCTCTTGTTTCGTAAGAGGATGGTGGACGACGATCAAACGACGCTGGTCTTTGTGATCAACGAGCATCCCTATTTGTTCAACGTTGTGCACGGTGATTGGTACGATTCTTTCCGTCTGTTCTGACGCCCCCTTTCCGCCTCGCAAACTGCCGAATTTCCCACGAATCTCAACTGGTCGCAGCTTTCACTCTCGCGAATAAACGAATGGTTGTGAAGTAGGCGATTAGAAGAAAGCAGTCGCTGCGGGTTTATTCCTTCGTTAGACAGTGTACAAAGAATAAGAGACCTGGGAAACAACGAGAGTAACAAGGAAGAAGTGAAGATCGAAGGCCGCCGGTTTCACTCGAGAAGTCGCGTGTGGACGGTGCACAACTGGGCGGTGAGGGCGGCCATTTGCAGCCGGCCGTCGTGTCCTTTGAGGGCCTCCATGTGCGTGACTCCGACGATCTGAAATGTGGGAAGGGTAACCGGTGCAATTGACACGGACGGCCAATCCATCTTATCGTCCTCCCATTGCTCGCTCTTGCCCCCGGCCGTGTGCTGCGTTCATTCGTTTCCGAACGGAACACGAGAATTTCGACCCGCGGGGCGACCATCACAATCGTTGAGCGGAAAAGAAACAAACCTTGACGAACTCGTACTTGACCGCCTCGGGGATGTCGGCCGTGATGAGGACGCGGTTGAGGACGGCGAGGATGTCCGTGAAGGCGTGCCCGTCGGTGCGCTGCTGTTCGAGGAAGGCGTTGGCCTTCTTGAACTGTCCGTGGGTGCAGTTCTCGAAGAAGAGGTTCACGTCGTTCGGGTGCGGCTCGTCGCACACTTTGTACACGTTATCCGCCGTCACCGAGCCGTAGCCCGTCGCCGTGCACTGCAGGTTGTTGATGGCCTGAACGGGGAGAAGGAATGAACGCCTCATGCAGCTTCCACTTGCCTGCCGCATGTCGCCTTGGGCCGTGCCGACGATCGCGTCGATGCCCTCCTTCACGTACTCCACGCTCTCCATCTTGCAGATCTCCACCACCCGCTTGTAGACCTCCTTGTCGGCCAGACGGCTGAACTTCACCAACGAGCAGCGGGATTGGATGGGCTCTAACGGACGAATGGAAGGGGAAGCAGGAAGAGCGACCAACCGATGATCTTGTCCGACTGATTGCAAGCGAGCATGAACCGCGTGCTGCCCGAGTACTTCTCCATGATCCGCCGCAAGGCCTGCTGGGCGCCCTCGGTCATGCTGTCCACTTCGTCGAGGATCACGATCTTGTGCCGAGTCGGCGGCAGCTCGCAGCGACACTCGGCGAACGTGCGAATTCGATTGCGCACGACGTCGAGGCCGCGATCGTCGGACGCGTTCAGCTCGAGGACGGCCTTCTTGAAGTCGCCGGCGAGCGCCTCGCGGGCCATCGCGTGGATGGTCGAGGTCTTGCCCACGCCCGGTGGTCCCTGAACAGTCGACTGCAATGCGGAGGAAGGAAGGTGGAACTCACGGAGAGGATGAGGTGCGGGATGTTGCCGTGGACGACGAAGTACTTGAAGCGCTTGACGGTCTCCGCGTTGCCGGCCATCTCGTCCAGAGTGCGCGGCCGGTACTTCTCCAGCCTGAACGAGAGGATGAGTGGATGGCATCCCCTTTCGAGCGAGCACTCACCACGGCATGTTCGCCCGCCGTTCCTTGCGGACCTCGTCCTTGGCCGCCGAGATCGTGTTCACCTCGCCGTCCACCTCCATCGGGGTCGGCGATTCGGCCATCTTTGGGGCGATTCGACGGGGATGTGCGGAGAGCGAGGGGAAGCGGCCGCTCGTCGGCTTCAAACAAACGCGGGACCCGCCCGAATGCCCGAACTGCGCCCAGCGAGCGGCGGAAGTGCAAGGGCGGCCGAGAGCGATGCCGAAACTGCCGGAAAATCAATAGTGGGCGCGTTTCTCCGCTCGTTTCGGAAGGCGATTCGACTCCTACAAGCACCCGTCCGGCTCCAACTCCGCCCACCTTCTTCCGAGCAAACACGACGGCCACCACTCAATAGTCGCCCCCAGCCGACCGCCCGTCGGCCCGTCGATCCCAGAGAAACCGCAGGAGTTTTGAGGCGACCGCCACTTGCGAACGTTCCCGTTTTTCCGCTTTTCCCCCGCTTTTCTCTTCGAAATGGTTCGCACGTGCCGTAAATTGCCGAAAGAGTGAGGATTTGTTTGATTTCTCTCGAATTTGTGTCCGCCTCTCGCTTTCGCCCGTTAAAACTCGCAGAGATTTCTGTTGTAAATTCTCCCGACAAGTGAGGACTCCCGTTCGACTGCCCCCACTTCCACTCGTGAACTCGCCCCGTCCAAAGAACCTTCGAGTCGTCTGAGTTTGTCCGACTAATCACTCGAATCCTCCGCTCGTTCGGCTTCTTTTAATTCGTGTGCTTTCAGATGGGCGAAGTACGAGCCGGTGGGCAACGTGGTCGCCCAGACGCGCCTGTTCGCGTTCAAGACGCCGCTGCACCACGACCTCGTCCGCCGCTACCTGCCCGAACATCGCTTCACCGTGCCCGACTTCTACCGCACGGTTCGCTCATTCAACTTTCGGATGATAGATTTAATCCATTCGCTTCAGCTGTGCTTCCGCGAGATGCCGCTCGGCCTGGTGATCAACGCGACGAACACCGAGCGCTACTACGACCCGCGCGAAGTCACGAGCCTCTCCTACGAGTACCAGAAACTCCCGTCCTCGGGCCGCAGTTTCGTGGAGTGCGAACTGGTGGTCCGCTCGTTCATCAAAGCGGTCGATGAGTTCCTGGAGAAGAATCAGGACAACAACCTCCTGATCGGCGTTCACTGCACCGACGGGGTGAACCGCGCCGGATTCCTCATCTGCCGCTACCTGATCGACCGCCTGTGCATGAGTTCCCACGACGCCCTCAACGGTACGCTCTTCCTTTCGTCCTCCACGTGACTTTCTTCGTTTTCAGCCGTGGAAGCTGCTCGCGGGTACACAATCGAACGGGGGGCGCTCGTCCAGGGCCTCCACCGGGCGGACAGGGCGCGGCGCATGAAGAAGTGAGTTCTCGCCCTTCTTTCATTTCTATTCCCTGCTGTTCAGGAAGCGGATGGATTACGAGAGCGAGGAGGAGGAGGAGCTGACCGGCCGCGAGCGTCGGCGCAAGAAGCGGCGGCTGGAGAAGTCGGGCGAGGAGGGCTTCGACCCCCAAATGCTCAAGCAGATGTACCTACTGGAACAAGTGAGCAGCTCTTTGTATTCTCTCGGTGTTCACCCCTCGTTTGCAGACGCTGCGGAAGAACCAAGCGGAGGCGATGGGCTCGAATCCATTCGAGTCGCAGGAGACGATCACCTCCGCCTCGACCTTCGACTCGCAGCAAGCCGCCCGTCTCGCGCTCTTCCGAACGAACACGCCCAACCGGAACATTTCGGAGGCCTCCAGTCCGTACATCGACTCGCAGGAGTACGAGGAGGAGGAGGGCGACGAGCAGGAGGTCGACCTCTCGACGCTCGGCAAGGTGACCGTCAAGGAGGTCTCCGCCACGCAGAGCCGTCGGCAGCGGCGGCGAGCGCTGGAGAAGAAGTACGACGTGATGAAGAGCGGGCAGTTCTGGAAGATCCACGAGATGCGCAACTCCTGAAGAAGCGAGTGGACGAGACGCCCGCAAAGGCCTTCATTTCTCATCACTTTTATCAGCTTCCAGTTTCTAACGTCCTTCTTGTTGTTTTATTCGTAACAATAAACACCCGACTAAAGAAAGAAAGGACGACGATGAGTGTTTGGAGAGCGTAACATTTAAGGACGGAGTGTGAAGGCGGGCGGGCGCAAAGGGCGGGCGGGATTGCAATTAGATCGTTCTGTTTCTTCTCGTGGCCTTTCGGGGGCGGGAAGGGCGTGCGGAAAGAAAAGACGGAAGACGGGCAGCGGGAAACGTGTGGCTCCGTTGGGTTTTTGACTCACTCCAATTCCGCGAGTCCATTGGGTTTTGGCCGAGCCCGCAATTGGGTTGTTTTCGTCCATCGGCCGCCTTTTTCTGACCGCCCGTCGGAATGGACGGCGAGTGGAAGACGAAGGCGGATTGCAGAACGAGTAAATAAACCCTCTTTCCGCTAGTTGATCGAACTTTCGTTCTTTCCTGCTCGTTATCGAGAGCGGACTGTCGTTTGTTTCGGTCGGTTCACACGCGTTCGATCGGCCTTTCCCACTCCTCATTTGCATAATCCCCGCCTGCAAAGAGCATCAGCCGGCCCGCTCTAACGAGTGAGCAGAGCGGGAGTCTTCGAAGCGAACAGGAGTCGACGATTCTTTCGGCTCGTTGTCCGCCCCGCTTTCTTTCAGCCCACAAATCACTCGTAAAACGGAGGAACACAAAGGAGGGCGGCGGGGCAGAAATCGGCAGCCTCCGCACTTCTTTTTTGTGGTGCCGCCCAAGTGTTTTCGATCGCGCCGCTCGCTCGGCGGCCGCCGCTCGTCCCGCCTGGCCATTTGTTGATTCGCGGGAGCGCGTCGAGTGGACTCCCGAAGAGCCTCGCTGCCCGCTGCTCGAAGGATTTTTATCAGCAGCCGGGGGGTGCGAAAAAACGGCTGCCGTTCGCCTCCCTCCCGTCACATAATATCAATAATAGTTGGCGGTAAAATACTTAGCGAATTTTTCACGTGTCACGAAATGAAACCTTGCTAGAGGAAGGATGAACAACGACGAATCCGTTGAGATTAGGGTTCTAGGTGGTGGCGTTCGAAAATGAAAATGCCGGAAAAATTTTTGGTGGGAATTTTCTACCGTAACCCGCAACATCCGATGTAGCGCGCGTTGTGGGTGGCGTGCGGGGGCGTGGGTGGTGTTGTTGGGTAGAGGAGAGTGATACGAGTCGATTGGTGTGTGTTACGGCTGTTGAAGTCACCGTGTTGAGTAGATGTCATCAACAATGTATGTCGATGTCGCGCAGTTGACATCAACGACTGTAACTCGCCACTGGATGGTCGTGGGCGGTCGTGAGTGGGCTCAATCGACGCCAAATGATGCGGGCTACGTTTATGTAGTAGCACGCGTGGCGCACAAAAGTATATGAAAGTTGTAAAAATTGAGTAAAGTGTAGGTGGTGGGTCAAAAGTGTCAATTTTTTGTTGTGAGTGGCCGATATGGGTGTCAATCGACGGGGAATCGTGCGGGGAACACAACTAGGGTGGTTGTAGCCCGTTTTGAGGTTGTTGACGTAGGCGGCAGCCGCGGGGGCCGGTAGGCCCCCGCCATGGTCAGTGTCTGCTCGGAACTGTAGAGTCAATTGCGCGTGGTGGTGATTGAAAGAGTGTTACAACACCCTAGCACTGTTGAAGGCCGCAGGCCTCCGCCACGCCCCGCGTTTGCACACAATTCGGCCGCATTTCCACCGTTTTTGACCAAATTTGAAGCGGTTTTCGACGGAGGCACAGCCCAGCAACAGACACAGGCAAAGTCGAGGAACAAAGTATAGCGCCGCAGGCCCCTTGTCACAATATATCAATAATAGTTGGCGGTAAAATAGATAGCCTATTTTGCGCGCCTCGCGAAACTAAATCCCCCAACTAGAAGGTTGATGATGAAGATTGCCGAAAAAATTAGGGTTGTTGGTGCTTTCCTTGGGTTGTGATAAAGCACCTTACGATCGATGTCGGCCGGTTTTGCGGTCACTAACGACATCAATTGTTGCGGGCGTTGTGGATGGCGTGCGGGCGCGTGGGTGGTGTCGTTGGGTAGAGGAGAGTGGGGCGAGTCGATTTGTGCGTGTTTGGACCGATGTAGGCAACGGGTTGAGTAGATGTCATCAACAATGTATGTCGATGTCGCGCAGTTGACATCAACGACTGTAACTCGCCACTGGATGGTCGTGGGCGGTCGTGGGTGGGCTCAATCGACGCGGTTTAATGCGACCAATGTTTTGTAGTGACATGCGTAGCGCACAAAAGTACACAAAAGTTGTGAAAATTGATCAAAGTGTAGGGGGTGGGCAAAAGGTGGGAATTTCTTCATAGTGAGTGGTCGATATGGGTGTCAATCGACTGGAAATCGTGCGGGGAACACAACCAGGGTGGTTGTTGCCCGTTTAGAGGTTGTTGACGTAGGTGGCAGTCGCGGGGGCCGGTAGGCCCCCGCCATTGGTCAGTGTCTGATCGAAACTGTTGAGTCAATTGTGCGTGACGTTGATTGCAAGAGTGTTACAACACCCTAGCACTGTTAAAGGCCGAAGGCCTCCGCCACGCCCACGTGTTTTCACTCAAATCCGCCGCATTTCCACCGTTTTTGACCAAATTTGAAGCGGTTTTCAACACAGGCAAAGCCCAGCAACAGGCGCAGGCAAAGTCGAGCAACAAAGTATAGCGCCGCAGGCCCCTTGTTCACTTCTAGAACAATAACGAACTGCCCGAAACCAATAGCTAATTTTGGAAGCTACGAAAAAAAGGTTTCCCCCCACGCTCGACCATGAGGATTGCGAATAAAAAAACCCCGAACCTTTTGAGATCGTCCTTAGTCTGGAACAATGCACCTTATGAGACCCTCTTGCAAATTTGGAGTCGCGTGCGACATTTGATGTAGCGCGGGTTGTGGGTGGTTTGCGCGCGTAAGAGTGGCACCAAACGTTAGGAGAGGGTGAGGCGAGTCGGTTGGTGCATGTTTGAACTGGTGGGTGCATAGGATTGAATAGATATAACTACCGATGAATGTCGATGTCATGCCGTTGACATCTACGCTTATAACTCGCGATGCGGTGGTTGTTGGGGGTTGTGAGGGGGCTCATTCAACGCAAAATTGTATTCCGCACATTTCTGTAGTGACGTGCGCGGCGTGGAAAAATATGTGAAACGTTTTAAAATTGATTGAAGTGTAGGTGGTGGTGACATTTTTCGGTTTTCGCAGATTCGCGTGTCAAATTTGGTATCAATCGACTTCAAATTGGCCGGGAATTCGACACTGACCCTCACGGAGCGAAGTCGACGACGCACGAGATTCGCGAAACGGAGCCCGCCGGCAGGCGGGCGGAGTGAAGCGAATCGAGTGCGGAGAGACGAGCGACCAACGCTTTCAGCATTGCTCAGGAGCTCCGTGGATCTTTTCACGTTCTATCTAGCGTTCAATCTACGTAGTAGGCGGAACACAAGTGCCACCAAACTACGCATTATCGGGCGTTGAATTAACGAAGTGCGTAAAACAAATGTCGTACCAAAATGACTGAAAAACGTTCGATTTGCGCACGGACGCCAGCGTCGAAATGTAAGCGTAGAACGCGTAAGTTTTGCAGTTAGAAGTTGCGGTATATCAGACGCCACGATTGTGTCAACACCGCTCAATGGGTTTGAATCGAATGCTCAGATTGTATTTGAAATTGAACTTTTTTCAGTTGAACAACAACACAGAATAGGCATAGCCTTCACCTTGAGCAACGACGGTCGAACGAAAAAGCCGCCGGTTGGGCGGGTGTGAAGCGCGAATTTCGATCATTACGCGCTCATAATTGACGCCCCGCGCTTATCAGATGGCGCCTCCTCTGCTTTCTGCCCGTTGCGTCTCCTCTCTTTCGTCTCGTACGCGATCATCCGCGGCTTGTAAACGCTCGTTTGCTCCTCCAATCCGAACTGTCGGTCGTCTTTGTGATCTCGACGATTGATTGGAAGCTGAGGACGTGATTGATGTTTGTACAAACAGTGGATAAAATGCTCCTCGTTTCGTTTCGCCTCGAAATCAGCCCCCACTTGGCCTCCAGATGCGCTGGCGGCGCTCTTTGGGCGGCTCTTCGGTTTTTGCACATTGCGGCCATCAGTTCGGGCTTTCGGCCCGTCGGTCATAAGGGGCGCGATTTACGAGCGGCCGACCGGCGAGTGGGGCGGGCGGTCCAGATTGTGCGCGTTGGGGCGGACGGAAGACAGACGGCCATTGAATCTCGCCCATTTGTTTATCTTGTGTTCACGAGCGTTGATCCACGCCCGCTCATTAGTCTTCTTTCAGCAACACGCATCAATCCCCCCATCTTCTCGCTTCCGTTCGAAACAAAGAAGAAGATTGAGCGCGGAATTCGGGCGACGTCCAGCAGCGGCGGCAATGCGCCCGTGTGTTCTGCGCGGCGGACGAAATCGGCGGCATTCCAAAGAAGACTCATGAATTTCCCGCCTTCTCTCTTGCCGTCTTCCTTTCTTCCTCTGGTTTGAACACCGCCGAGAATGGAGTGGAGTACGATGCGAGCTGCACAGCCGCGCCTCAAATTCATCTTTGGCCTTTTGTTCTGCTGCTGCTTGGTCGGCGGTAAGAAGTAAACAAGTGATCAGACAAGCATTTACTTTGTTTAGCCGACGGAATCCACCTTCCACTGCTCGCCCGCAAGGGGACACTCGATCGTCCGCTTAGCTGTTGACCTGGAGAACGGGAATGTTTCCGCTCAGCAAATCCTTTTCAACGGCCTCGACGAGAGCTCGCCGCTCCTGATGGCCGTCGATGCACGAACGGTGGGTCAAGCAAAGAGGACGAGTGGAACAAGCGGCTTCCTTGCAGGAAACCCTCGCATTCGTGGAGAGTCTGTCCAAAATCGAAGGACGACCGAATCCAACTCCTCGCTACCACGGCGAACAAGGCCGCCCACTCGCCTCGCTTCCTGCAGCGGCACAAGAACGTGGGCAGCGAGACGGTGACCTCGCTGGCCGTCGACTGGATCACCGGCAAGCTCTACGTGGCCATCGAAACCGAGAGTCCGCAGAACGCCGGCCGGATCGAAGTGTGCCACGTGGAGAGGCAGCTGGACGCGGCGAAGAAGGCGGCACTCCAAGGAGACGGCCGACTGCTCGGTGATCCTGCACGGCGAGCTGGAGAGCCTGCACTCGCTGGTTCTCGATCCGATTGACGGGCACGTGCTTTTTGTGCTGCCAATTGACTTCTCTCTTGTTCAGCTATATGTATTGGCTGAATCGCGGCCAAAACAAGCGAATTGAGCGTGCGTGGATGAACGGCCAGCACTGGGATCGGCATCCCTTCCACGACCCCGCAATGGACTTCTCGCTCACCACGGGCCTCACGTTGGACCCCGAGAAGCGGCTTCTTTTCTACCTGCGGACGAGAGCAACGGAGGAGAGCGCGGAGATGGTGGTGTGCGGCCTGTACAACCGAACGTCTTGTCGAGTGGTGGCCGAGAACGTGCAAGCATTCCACCTGGGCGTCTTTCAAGTGCGATCTTTTGATGACTCTAACTCTTTACTTCTTTTCTTCAGAACTTCCTTCTTTGGACGTCGATGGGCGAGAGCGGTGGCTTGAGAATGTGCAAAAGTGCAGAGTGCACGCAAACGGCGGTTACGATCGGGAACACGAATGCTGTCGAATCGTTCAAAGTTCTTCACTCCTCTCTGCAACCCAATCGTACGTTCTTTGCACCCAACTTGAGGATTCGTGTCCTTGAAGGCACAAATCCGAACCCGTGCGCCGTCAGAAACGGCGGCTGCTCCCACTTCTGCTTACTGACGCCCGGAGTCCCGTGGTTCTCCTGCTCGTGCCCCGTGGGCATCCGTCTGATGGCCGACCAGCGGACGTGCGATCCACGAGGCGTCCAGAAAGTCCTCCTGATCGCTGCCGCGAGCGGTCTTTTCTTCATGAGCCTGGACACGAACGAGCACATCGCCCAGTCCATTCCCTTCGTGCTGCCCGACTCGAAAACACCGAAAGGGAGCACTCCGCGCATCGTGGCCGTGGAATACGACCCGGTCGAAAGATTCGTCTATTGGATCGATCGCGAGGCGCAAAAGTTTCTGCCGCTCGCGTCTCGACGGAAGCGGCTTTAAGGTCGTTCTGTTTCTTCGCTTGTGCTCATCAACGCTTTCATTTCAGATCCTCCCCGTTCCGAGCGAGAAGGTCACGGATGCAACGGCCATCGCTCTCGACACGAACGGGCGGAATCTGGTGTGGCTGGACTCGACGAACGGCCGCATCGAACTCCTGAACCTTCGTTCCGTTTACGCATTGCGGCAGACGATCGTTTCGCACGATTTGCGAGAAGCGGGAGCTCTCGCCGTCGACCCCTCCACCGGCCACGTTTATTTTTCCTTCCCACTCGAAGGGCGCCCGCATCGAACGCGTGTGGGCGGACGGGAGCAATCGGAAGGTGTTGGTTCGATCGAGCGGCGCCAATTGGATCTCTTCGATTGTCGTCGACGCGAAGAGCGATCATATCTTCTGGGTGGAGCGGGAGGCCGCCGTCCTGATGGCCGCCCGCCTGCACGACGGGCAGAACGCGCGCGTGTTGGCCGAAAACCTCCGCAGTCCGCACTCGATCGCAAAAATGGGTGAGTTCATGCCTCCCAGTTATTGTTCATGTGTTGTTATGCAGGTCAGACGATTTACTGTACTTCGCTGGGCGGCCGCACGCTGACCACCATTCGAATTCACGAGCGCCCCACTTCGAAGTCGGCCGAAACCACGAGCGAGATCTCCGAGTCCCTCATCTACGGGCAGATGGCCGTGCGGGCCGTGCAGTTGGAAGCGGAACGAGGCGACGAAGAGGCGTGTGGACGGGGAAATGGCGGCTGCGAGCAGATTTGCGTTCCGCTGTGAGTCTTTCCTTCATCACCCCCTTCAATTGCACGGAATTCAGGCCGAACAAACAGCCCCGCTGCTTGTGTTCATTTGGATTCGAACTGCAAGCGAACAATCGGAGTTGTATTCGACCGTCCACTTTCCTCGTGCTCTCGCTTCCCAGTGTGCAGAACGATCTCTTTCGGCTCTCGGCTCGTCCCGGCTTCTCCGCTCCTTCCTCGTTGAACATCCCGAACGTCACTTCTGCTCCTTCTGCAGTCGCCTTCAATCCGGTGAGCTCTGCGCTTCTATTTGCCCGA
Organism: Aphelenchoides fujianensis; assembly: GCA_024699865.1. NCBI lineage: Eukaryota > Metazoa > Nematoda > Chromadorea > Rhabditida > Aphelenchoididae > Aphelenchoides > Aphelenchoides fujianensis. The sequence goes on from JAMPIO010000371.1 coordinate 16,907, forward strand.
ATCTTACGCTTTGTAGGCAACAGAAGAAGTGGTCTTTGTCTCCGACTTTCCCGCCTCGAGCTCCAACGGCGGCACTTCGAGTCGTTTGGTGCGGGCCTTTGTGAACGGAACGTCCTCTTCGGTCTTGCTCGAAGATCGCGCTCTCCGGAGTGTTCGCGGACTAGCGGTCGATTGGGCCACCGGAAACATCTACTGGTCGGTGTTCGGTTTCCACTTTACTGACCTCTTCTTTTCCTGCAGGTCCAACGGCCAACTGAAACGCGTCGAAGTCATGAGCAAAGACGGCCGAATTCGAAGAACAATTGCGTGGACTCGGATCGACCCGCAGCAACTGGCGGTCGACGCGTCGTCTTCTACGCTGCTGTTCGTCGATTGCTTCGGCGGTTCGAAGTGCACCGTTCGGGTACGTCTGATTTCAACCGTTTTTTTCTGTTTTAATCGTGTATTCAGAGGTGCCCATTGAGCGGAGATCCGCAGGACGGAGAGGTGCTCTTCGAGTTGGAGTCCGCCGTCCGCTCCTTCACCTTCGATCCGCGTACTTCGCAGCTCGTTTGGACCGACGACGGGAAGATTTGGGTGGCCGGAGCGAAGGGCGAGGGGCCCCCGAGGGAACTCTTTTCGAGCACTCATGACGGGAATCCGATCGGTCCGATTGCCTCGTTCGGCGGCCAGATTTTTTTCTTCGACCATTCCGACGGCTCGATTCGACGCCTCCGCTTCAACACGAGCCCTGAAGTCGTCCACGCTTCCGTTGGGGCAAATCTCACCTCGCTTCTCGTCGCCCACTCCTCGGCCGACATCCCACCGCTCCCCGAACGACTCGCAGACGCGTTGAAGGAGTGCGAAAAGAAGGCGACCGACAGCGGTTGTTTGTGTGCGGCCAGTGGTCTCGAATTCAAGTGTTTGTGCCCCGATCACGAAGAAATCGATCCAAAAGAGCGGGCAGTGCACTCGTGAGTCTCTGCTTTCCTGCAAGTGATCCCTGATCTGCGTTCAGCTCCCGATCGTTTCGTCCTGATGGCCGCCAAGGATCGCTTCCTTCGCTTCAAAATCGACCAGAAGCCGAAATCCTCCGAGTTGGTCTACGATCAGGTTCGCTCCGAAGAAGCTGGATGAATCACTTATAGTTTCTTCTTCAGAGCCCTTTCGTTGTGTTGCCAATCGAGAATGTGGGCCACCCGTTGGCCGTTGGGTTCGATTCGGGATCGCCGAACCGCTTTGTCTATTGGATCGACGGCTTCGATCGAGACGGGGCGGACGTGAAACGAGCGAGTGATCGGGGCGGGAGCGGCCGGTCGACCCGCCACTTGGAGTTGGGAGCGACCGCCGGCTGCGCGCAGTTCTTCGACCTCGTGGTCGACGCGCTCGGCCGGCAGCTGTTCGCCTCGTGCGCCCACGCCCAGAACAACCCGGCCGCTGCTTGGGTGCACGTATGGAGGATCCTGGTACTCCGCTCGTTTCTTTAGATGCGAGGCATCGTTGCTCGTTTGCAGAGCGACGACCAACTGGTGCACGTGGGGCACATCGTGGACGGCGGGCGCCGCTCTGCGACCACCGGCCTCCTGCCCTCTCCGCGCCGGCTGGCCGTCTTCAACCGCCTGAAGGTCTTCTTCTACACGGACGAGAACCCATCGCTCGACGCGCCCACTCTCAACCGCTGCACTCTGAACGGCCGCTACTGCGATGTGGTGGTCGACCAAAAGCTCCAGTTTCACGCCACTCGCTTGACCGCCGACCTCGCCGCCCATCGGCTGCTCTACACGACGGAGGACGGGGTCTTCTCGCGCGGAGTGTTCGACGAGGTGGCGCCCGTGCAACACCTTGCGGACGTCCTTCTACGCGGATGTGGACGAGGAAACGAACTCCAGTACTCCCTTCGGCCTTCTTTCATTTCATTTCGCTTCGTTTCAGAAATCTCCTCGCTTTTGGACTTCTCGCAAGTGACGAACATCGCCGCGGTGGACGATCAAGTCGTCTTGATGAGCGTGATGACGAGTGCGCGCTACGACGATTCGCTCTTCGAACTGCCCACAAACAACCGGACGGTCTACCGCGTGGGCGATCTGAGTCCCGCCCAATGGACGGCCGCTTCCGACGAGCAGTTCAAACGGAAGACGGCGATCCTCGTGGTCGGGACGCCCGCTTCCGGCGACTCCTTCGCTCCGGTCGGTGGACGGCGTGCAGCGAACGGAACGCCTTGCAGCCGCTCCACGTGCACGGGCATCTGCGTTGCGGCTCGCGATCAACGGAAGGAGACGCGCGACGCCGAGTGTTTGTGCACCGTCGGCTTCCACGCGGCCCCGAAGAAGTGAGTGGGCGAGGGCCCACCAACGAACAATCCGATTTCCAGTGCGAGTTCGTGTGTTTCGAATGTTCGCTGCGAGAAGTGGCAGTTCGGGTGTTTGGACGGGCGCGAGTGCGTCCACTTCGCCCAGAAGTGCGATGGACGAGCGGACTGTGCGGACAAAAGCGACGAGAGCTTCCTTCACTGCAAACACGCCCCAGCGAACACCCGATGAAGCGAAGGACGGTTCGAGCACGCCCACGAGTTGGATTTGCGACGACCGCCGGCAGTCGATCCCTCGCTACCAAGTGAGCTCAATCACGATTTGAAAGCTATAACAATCAGTGTTTCAGTTGTGCGATGGAAGTCCCGACTGCAACGACCAATCGGACGAGCTCTACTGCCGCTGTCCCTCTCCATCCACGCAATTCGATTGTTCTTCCACGACGAACGGCAGAGGGAAGGAGGCGGCGTGCATCCTGCGATCCCTTCTTTGCGACGGCCGCGCCCAGTGCCCGAACGGAGGCGACGAAGCAGCCGGCTTTCTGCCCCGCGCGGTCGAGCGACTCGCGAACTCAAGACGGGAATCACGAAAAGATCCAGCGCTTCTTGGCCCAGAACTGGAACTTCGCCCTGCTGCTCGTCGGCCTTGTGATCTCCTTGCTGCTCTTCCTGCTTTGCATCGCCTTCTGCCTGAGCTGGAGAAATCGGCGGATGAAGTCGCGCGCTCGCCGGGATCTCCGGTCCACCCAATCCGACCGCTCGCTGGTCGAAGTCGTGGCGTTGCGCCCGCTTCTCCACTCCTCCGACTACCCTATCTACGCGACGCTGCCGACCACCCACACCCACTACGTGCCCTCGCCCGCCCCTCGACACCCGCTCTCCGCTCCCTCCTCGACGTCCACTCCCCACCTGTGGACGGGAGTGGAGACGATGCCCGCCTCCGCCCACTTGGTGGAGGTCCCGCAACTGCCGGCCTACGCGATGGGAGCGGGCGAGGGGCTCGCCACCGCAACCGCCTCGCTCGTCACGTCCTCCGGCGGCCCCTCGTGGTTCCTGCCCGCTCCGCAGCAGCCGCCGCATCGCTTCTACGCCCCGCCGCCGTCCGTCGCTTCCGTTTCGACCTACGGGATCCCCGTGGGCATTCGCTACGCGGCGGTGGTCGCCGCCCAATCGGCGCACCACGCGCGAAACGCGGCCCCCGACTCCTCGTCCGATCAGGAGTCCTCCACGCCGCCCAGTTCGTCGCCGGAGAGGCGGGAGAAGAGGCGGAAACGGAGGAGACGCCGCGCTGCCCGCCACCCGCCCACTTTGGTCTCGCTGCAGCAGTCGGCCGGTCGGCAGTCGAGAAGCGACCGATCGCAGCGGCCGACTTCCGGTCATTCCGCCCTACCGCCGCCATATCACGTGTGATTTGAAGTGTCTACCCCTGTTGATCTCGCTGTTAGAACGAATTATTTATTCATGTCGAGATAAACGAATCATTATGCCCGAATCACAATCATGAAAGCAACCCGGAAACAGTCGGAGTACCCGATTTATTCGCTGAATGCCCGTTCGAGTCGTTCATCCGCTTTGAGTGGGCGGCCGAGTGGACCAGAGGGCATCGATGATCGACGCGTCGATGAGGGTCGAGGTGTCGCCCAGGTCGGCCGCCTTGTCGCCCTCCGCGATCTTCCGCAAGATCCGACGGGTCACCTTGCCCGAGCGCGTCTTCGGCAATCCTGCAACAAGAGGAGAGCATGGAGAGGAGGAGAAGACGAAGCTTACCGGGCACCACTTGGATCTCGTCCGGGACGGCGATCGGGCCGATCTTCTCGCGCACCAGGAGCTTCAGCTCGCCGACCAGCGAGTCCGTGAGTTGTTTGTCCTGGAGGAAGCGAGATGAGCAAAGAAATCATTAGTTACTTGCCTTTCGAACGACCACGAAGGCGTACGGAACGTGGCCTTTGATCGCGTGCTCGGTCGCCACGACCGCCGCCTCCACGACGTCCGGGTGGGCGGCGAGGGCGCCCTCGATCTCGGCCGTGGACAGGAGGTGGCCGCTGGAGTTGATCAAATCGTCCACGCGGCCCGTGACCCAAAAGTAGCCGTCCTCGTCGCGTCGCGCCCCGTCGCCCGTGAAGTAGAAGCCGGGGAAGGAGTTGAAGTACGTCTTTTCGAAGCGCGCGTGATCCCCGAGGACCGTCCGGCTGATGCCCGGCCAGGGACCCGCGAAGCACTGAACAAACAGGAGGGGATGAGTTCTCTGCCCGCCGCCCACTCACCAAGTTGCCCTCGCCCGGCCCCTCGACGATCGCTCCCTCGTTGTCGACGAGGACGGGCCGCACGCCCGGGAAGGGGAGCGTGGCGGAGCCCGGCTTCGTGTCGTGAGCTCCGGGCAGCGCTGTGATCACGTGACCGCCTGCAAGATGCCGTCAGTGATCATGAGCAAACACGGAGCGTCGAGTGGACTCACCGGTTTCCGTCTGCCAGTACTGAAGACGAACAGAAGAAATGGAAAGAATGTATTCTTCTTTGCACTCACCGTGTCCACGACCGCCGCCCGTCCCTCGCCGACCACGTGGTGCAGCCAGAGCCACGCCTTCGGATTGATCGGCTCCCCGACGGTCCCGATGATCTTCAGCGACGAGCGATCGTGGGCGGTGACCAGCTCCTTGCGGAATCCGATGAGAGAACGAACGGCCGTCGGGCTGGTGTACAGTTTGGTCACCTGCAAACAGTGTGGGAGTCCCATGTGAAGAAAAGCGGCTACCTTGTGCTCCTCGACCATCTGCCACGTGCGGGCGGCCGTCGGGTACGTGGGAACGCCCTCGAAGAAGATGGACGTCAATCCGTTGAGCAGCGGGCCGTACACAACGTAGCTGTGGCCCGTGATCCAGCCTGCAGACCGTTGATTGGAAGAGAAACGAGTGGAAGCTCACCGCAGTCGGCCGTGCACCAGAAAACGTCGTCCGGTTGAGCGTCGAAGGTCAGCTCGCAGGTGAGGGCGGCGTACAGCATGTAGCCGGCGGTGGAATGAACGATTCCTGCAAGCAGGTGGCAAATGAGGGAAACGAGCGAGTGGCCGACCAACCTTTCGGCTGTCCGGTGGAGCCACTGGTGTACAAGACGAACAGCTGGTCCTCGGCGTCCATCCACTCGACGAGAGACTCAACGCCCGCACTGAAGGAGGGACTGTTGAAAGGTCGATAGACGGAAGCACTCGCCACTTGTTCATTTCGTCCGCCCACTTCACGTCGATCGGCTTCCACTCGATGCGCGGGGGCGACACGCCGGCCGGCAAGCTCGCGCGATTCACGTGCTCCACCACGATTTGCGTCCGAACGGAGTGGCCGGCCTGCTCGCAGATGGCCACCGCCCGGTCGGCGAGAGCCTGGAAACGAGGACGAGATCAAACAGCGAGAGGATGCTCACGAACTTTGAGGTGAATCAACTTCGGCCCGTGGCAAAAGGCGTCCGCAGTGATCAGCACACGCGCTTTCGCCTGTTGGATGCGCTGGGCGAGGCGAGTCGGAGGAGAAGCCGGCGAAGACGACCGAGTGCGGAGCGCCGATGCGGGCACACGCGAGCATCGCGACCGGCAGCTCGAGGATCATCGGCAGGTAGATGGCGACCACATCGCCCTTCCGGACGCCCGTCGAGCGGAGGACCGCGGAGAAGGCGACAACCTGCTCGTGCAGCTCTTGGTACGTGATGCTCTTCTGGTTGCCCGGCTCGTTCCCGACCCACTTGTACGCCACTTTGCCGCCGAGACCTGCAAACGAAGCGGTGAGTGGAAGGAAGGCCGGCGGTCACCGTTGGCGATCGCCCGCTCGAGGCAGTTGTACGCGATGTTGGTCTTGGAGCCGGCCAGGAAGCGCGTGAAGATGGCGCCCTTGCGAACGTCGAAGTTGAACTCGAGGCCGCGGCCGGAGAACTCGGCGAAGTGGAACTCGCGGGCGACGTCCAGCCAGAAGGCGTCGGGGTCGCGGACGCTCCGCTCGTAAGAGCCGCGCGTACTCGTCCGCGGACTTCACGTGGGCCCGAGCGCGCAGTTGGGCGGGCGGGGCGAAGCGCTCGCTCCCGCTGTTCATCGTGGATCGACGCGGCTGGTCGACCGTGGAGTCTGCAAGGAAGCGGAATGAAGGGAAGTTCGAGCAGATGCCCGCATTCGACGAGCAGGCGGGCGAGCGGCGATCGAAAGAAAACAAACCGAAAAGGGGAGCCCGTTCTTTCCGCTCGCCGCCCGCCCGCCCGCCGTCTGCCGCTCGGCGGTCGAACGCCGAAAAAAACAACAAAAAGCCGCCCGTTCCGCACGTGCGGGCGGGCGGACTTGGCGACCGTGTTTGCGGGCGGGAGCGCGTCTATGAGCGACCCGCGACAAACAAGCCCCCCGATGATCACAAATTGGAACCTCCCGCTCGAAAACAAACCGTTGGGCGGCCCACGAGGCGTGTGCTTCGAGCGGCCGCCGAGCAGAGTGGACGGAAGGCGGACGGCCACGAGCGGGCGGGTGCGCAGCGAGAAACATCGGCCGCGAGTTGACCGCCGGCCCGCCTCGGACGTTCGAATCCAAATGAGTTCTCCTCCCTCCCAACCGAGCAAAATGGGAGCGCTTTCATTCAAATCGAGGAGGAGATTTATGCATTTGGGGAGGGCGACAGAAAGGACGAGAAGATTCACGGGAAGTTCGACGGCTTCATGTACACGCCCTCTCGCTTCAAGCGCTCCAGGTCGGCGGCCGTGCGGGTCCGGTGCTCCGTTTGGACGAGCCACATTTCGTCTTCCAGCTCCGTCCTGAAGACGAAAAATGAAGGGAGGAGTGGGAGCGAAACCTCACCTCACTGGCCTTCACTTGCTCGTAGTGAAGGTGAGTTCGATTGAACACTTGGAGCAGGCCGAATCCGTAGTTGGACGAGCGGAAGGCCGACCAGGCGGGCGGGTCCTTGTAGTGGTTCGTTTCCTCCTGACAAAGACGAGGTAAATGTGCGGTCGTTTGTCCGCCCTACCTGGCAGCCGGCCGAACCCACGATCAGCAGGACGGGGGCGGGCGGGTCCTCGTAAGGCCGACTGACTCCCGTTCATCACTAGCCAATCGTAGATCGGATACAAGCGTTCGTAGCTGAAAGCAACCCCCCATAAACGGAAGAGGTGTTCCGTGGAACGAACGAATGCTCGTGTGCCCCAATGACCAGATCGACGCCCGATTCGTAGATCAGCTTCTCCAGCCCGAAGGTGCCCGACCAGTCGAGTCCCTCGCTGCAAACGATGAGCGGACAGAAATGAGGGCTTTCGAGTTCAACTTGCCGAAGAATTAGCTCGCGAGTTCCGCACTGGCCTTCGACATCCGAGCAGTACATCGAACGATGCATGTAAAGGACGATCCACGGGACGTTGTTCCGATTGGCGTTCGCCTTCTGCAGAGAAAAGAAGTGGGTTTTGGAGCAGTGGAATTCGGCGAGCACCTTCAAATCGTCGACCAACCAGTTCCATTGAGTTTGAATCTCATCTCGTCCGTTAAAGTAGTAGAATTCCGTGTTGATCGCAACGAAATGGGTGAGTCCGAGGTCGAAACTAAACGCAGACCAGTGGGATTATAGGAGTTGGCGTGGCCACGTGCCTGTAGAAGTGGTTGTGGTCCGTGTTGGGCATCGTGAAGCGATTGACGTAATGGGAGTAGTTGTAAGCCCTGTCGTGATTTGCCGGCCGTCGTCATCAGCGGGCTGTAGGCGGCCATTGGTTCGGATCTGCCGGAAGAACTCGTCTCCCGAAGTCGCCGTTCTTGTCGTGCAGATCGTACGCAAAGTCCTGCAAAGCCGAGAGATCACCCGCACTCCAGCAATCTCTTTGGCAGAACTCACGCCGTTGTGGATGACCATGTCGAAGTCGCCGTCTTGACTCATCCGCTGCAGCTTGCCCAGCGATCGGGCGTTGATGTTGCCGAGATCACCGAAGCAGGCGATCCTGCAGTCGAGTGGATAACGAAGGAAATGTTTGTGGATTGAACGCACTTGTAGCCGCCTTCCCTTCCGCTCCTCCAGCCCGACGAACGAGAAGACGGACGACCAGCCGTGTTCCGAGCCCACTCGGTAGTCTGCAAGAAGTGCATTCGTGAACCAGAGAACCGGCGGGAGCTCACTGTATCGATGTCCGGCTTGCACGTCCTTGATCAAGGCGCGGTGAATGAACCGAACCGACTGCTTCGCCCCGCCGTCCACGAACTCGCTGACTGCGGCCGTCGCACTTCGATCAAACCGCCCGTTTTCTCCGTACTCGACCGACGAGTTGCCGACGTCGTCGAAGGTCGTCCACGTGATCGAAATGAGGTTGGGCTTCCCTGCAACAGGCAGTTGAACAGCGTGGTCAACAGAAACACGCACCTCCGTAGGCCAAGTGGACGCCCTCCGGTTGTCCGCGGTACGGGCCCTTGTTCTTGTTCTCCGACTGCCATCCGAGTACCCGGTCGGCACGCAGTTGAGGTCGAGCTGCCATTCACTCGATCAAGAGAAACAAAGAGCAACAAGAAGAAGCAGGCAAGAAGCCCTTCATCTTCTGCCGGGACGAGCGAACGCGAGCACAGTCGAGTGTGTACGGTAGTCGCCGTTCGCAGCTCCGTTTTAAAATGACGCCGTTTGCACTGATAAGCAGCGCGCGTAATTGGAGGGAAACGTCGAGAAAACAAACCGTTGGTCGTTGGCATTTGCTTTCCGGACGAGCGAGAGAGGCGGAAATCGAAGAAGGAAGCAAGGGAACGTTCGGACGGTACAGGCCGTGCGGATTACGGGGGCTGTTGCTGTTATCAGCAAGCCTGCTGCTCATTTCCGTTCGCTTTCCGCTGATGTCGATGCAAAACGGCGACAAGAAGCGATGAAATGAGGCCGCAGGCAGAAAGGTTCTTTCGGACGGTGCAATCGACGACCTCTCGTCCACAGGCCCGCCTTTCTGCTTCCTTTGACCTTTAAAAGTGTGTGGGCAATCTTTGTACTTTGCTCCGTTTGCATCATCACTCATCGCAACAAACACCAACAACAGTCCGTGACATTCCGCAGCTTTGTTCGGGATGTTCGGAGCGAATTTCGACGAAACGAGTGCAATCAATCGGCCACTCGTGAACCGAATTCCTCCTCGAAAGATGGGAGAATGTCCGAGAAGTCCGTGGAATCGCAACAATCAGCAAGAGACAGAAGGAAGCGAGAAAATGTGTGGGCGAAGTAAAGCCGATCGATCGAACGGCGGCGATGTGCGGACGACTCGGGAGCGTCGCGTCTCGCCGTCTGCCAGGGAAACGAGCGGATTGTACGATTACAACGCTTTTTCTCCGCTGATGCGTTGCTCCGCCGCGATCCGATCGGCAAGTCTTCGTTGTGGGGGGCTCTCTGCGGCCGCCGATCATTCCGTCTGGCCGCCTGGTTTGTCCGCCGCTCTCTTTTTCGCTTCTTTCCTCCCGTTGTTTCTTTCGATTAATCCAGGCGTTTTTTCTGTTGATTGCCGTCGAGCGTCAGCAACGACGGGCTGATTCAACGGCAATGCGGTCGCGATTCTTCGTTTTCTTGACGACGCCCTTTTGCTCTGATTTGAAGACAGTCACGAGATTCTCCTGCACGCGTTTTTTTCCGAGGAATAATCTACTTTCCTTTGCAATCCGCCGTGTTCGTCGATTTCACTGCAATCCCACTCGATCCCCCTCTTTTCAGCACGATGGGCAAAAGCAAGAGCAAAGGCAAGAAGCTCCAGATGTTGCTTCAAATGGAACAGCAACGAGCTCACCAGCCCGTGCACATCGAGGCGCCCTACCAGCCGCCCTCGCCCGCGTTCCGCTCGCCGCCCCGCTGGAACGAGGGCGGCAACCGGCCGTCCACCTCGAGCGAGCAGCGAATCTCGCATCAGGAGATGTTCGAGCGGCAGAAGCTGAAGGAGGCCGCCGAGGACGCGGCCCGGCAGCGGCAACGCGAACAATTCGAGAACGACATCGCCGATCGGCCGATCCAACCGGAGGAGTTCATCGATGCGGACTCCGAGGAGGAGGGCGGCGTGACTGTGGTTCGTTTGTTCCTCTCCACTTCCATTGATTTCCGGTTGCTTTCAGCGAGCGGTCGCGGACGAGGACGGCGAGGAGCGCCTGTTGGCCGTCCAAATCGAGCCCCAGTCGCCGCGCAAGCGGAAGGCGAAGACGAAGAAGGGGAAGAAGAAGCGCTCCAAGGTCGGCCATCTTTCCTTCGTGCTTCCCTCAATTCCTTCTCGCTTTCAGTACGCGCGTGACTGGGATTCGAGCGACTCGGCGGACTCCACCGACGAGGAGGACCTCCCGCCGGAGGAGCGGAACGAGCCCTACGAGTTCCTCACGCAGCCGATCGTCGACCGCTTCCACTACAAACTGCTGGTGCGCACCCCGCGCAAGATCAAGGGCGAGCCGGAGTTCGACCTCGAGGAGCCCGTCGCCGAGGACCTCGCCGTTCAAGTTCCCGGACCGGCCGCGCAACGAGCAGCCCAAGCAGAAGGTGCCCGAGAACTTCCGAATGGTTCGTTTTTTTCGGAATGCCGTCCATTCATTCCATTCGCTCCTTTTCAGAAGTTGGAAGCGTTGAAGAAGGAAGAGGCGAAGGACCAAGAGAAGGCTCAAGCGAAGACGCCAAGCGAAGGCCCCAGCGAAGGACGACAAGAAGGTGGACAACAAGCGTCCGCGGACGAACTACGTGAACCGATCTCGCCGATAGATTTCTTTTGTGTTCCGAATGCCCTGTTGTTTCTCTCGTCTTCATTGTTCGCATAAACTAGTCGATGGGCAGCCTGTTGGATTGAGGGAAGAAGAAGGAAGAGCAGACGAAGAAGAAATCCCCCGTTCTTTCGGTCCGCAAGTCCCGTGCGGAAATTTCGCTTTCGGCGGCCGCCCTCGACGGACGCCGATTTCGACGAGCAGACGGGGCGGGCGGGGGAGTGCGGCCGTCTGCCCGCTCACGATCAACCCGCTCCCGCCGCCGAATGGCCGTCCGCCGGCCGCCGCATTTCGCCCGCCGCTTCCCATGGGCGGCCGTCCGCTCGCTCATTCCGAACGCGCGGCCCCGTCTGCCCGCTTTTCACTCGACTCCTGCTTTCAGCCCTCTTTCGACTCCAACCTTCGATCCTGCGAGATGTCCGGCGGCCACGCGGAGCTGAAGCTGAAGGGCGGCGACGCCTACAAACTGCTCGTCTGCAACTCCCACCTGGGCACCTCGATGGTCGACTTCCAGTCCCAGCAGTACGTGTACTCGCGCCGTCCGGATGGTGAGTCCCCTTCTCGACTATCGATTGCTTCCCTCCCGCTTGCAGGCGTCCACCTGATCAACCTCGGCAAGACGTGGGAGAAGCTGCTGTTCGCGGCGCGCGCGATCGCCGCCGTCGAGAACCCGGCGGACGTGTGCGTGGTGTCGGCGCGCCCGTTCGCCCAGCGCGCCCTCCTGAAGTTCGCCGTGCACACGGGCGCGACGGCGATCGTCGGCCGCTTCGTGCCCGGCTCCTTCACCAATCAGATCCAAAAGCGCAACTTCAAGGAGCCGCGCCTGATCGTCGTGTCCGACCCGCGCGTGGACCAGCAGGCGATCAACGAGGCCTCGTACGTGAACATTCCGGTGATCGCGTTCACGAACTCCGACTCGCCGCTCAAGCACGTGGACATCGCGATCCCGGGCAACAACAAGGCGAGTCCCTCTTCTTCTTCTTCCTTGTCACTCTGCTCGTTTCGTTTGCAGGGCACCGAGTCCGTCGGCCTCATGTGGTGGTTCCTGGCCCGCGAGGTCCTCCGCCTGCGTTCGCGTGCGACCATCGACGAGAACGAGGCCTTCTTCATGCTGGACGGCAAGAAGATCATGTGAGTTCGCCGCGCGACTTTCGCCGCTGTTTGTAACGTGAATGCTTTCTAGGCCGGACCTCTACTTCTACCGCGACCCCGAGGACGACAAGAAGCGCGAGGAGGTGGCGGCCGTCGAGGAGGAGAAGCCGGAGGCCGCGCCCGCCGAGGAGGTGAGTTCGCCGCCCGCCCTCCCGCCCGTCCACTCACTCGCCCGCTTTCAGTGGGGAGCGACGCCGTTCGACGGCCCGCAGGCGCCCGCGGAGTTCCAGCCGCAGCTGATCTCCGACTGGGCGGCGGCCAGCGAGGACGTCGGCCAGACGGCGCCCCAACCGCCCGCCCAGCAGCCCGCGCCGTTCGTCCAGCCGCAGCCGAGCGCCCAGCAGACGGCCGCTCCGGTGGACGACGACGGCTGGTGAACTCCGTCCTCCTCGAGCCCCGATTGCTCGCTGTTGTTGACTGTTGTCTTTAATAAATGATTGTTGTTATCCGATCGGGTGCGCGAAGGGAGGGATTTATTGGCGAGAATCGAAGGAAATCATTAAACTGCGGAGAAGGAATCAAGGAGAGAAGAATCAACGGCGAGTCGGGGAGATGATCGAGTCCATCATGTCGTCGAGGATGTTGCGGCACGTGTGGAGCACCTCGAAGTAGGGCCGCAGGACGTGTTTGATGAGGTAGCCCGGCCGGACGGTCGCCCACGCCTCCAGCTGGATCTTGTAGTCGCGCTCCTCCATGCTCTCGATCTGAACGCCCGACTGTTGATCGAAGGGAGGGACAGAAGGGAACAAACCTCCTTCTTGACCACGTGATCGCCCACCTCCTCGGCCCGCTTCTTCACCCACGCGATCCGCTTCTTGTCGCCCTCGCCCAGCGGCAGCTTCTGCAGCTCCAACTCGTCCACTTGGGCGGCGGTCATTCCGAGGAGCTGGGCTTCGGGCAGGAGGACCTCGCCGCTCTCGATCACCGTCTTCGGATTTCCGTAGCGGTACTGCATGAAGATGTGGTAGCCTGCAAGAAAAGCGGAAATAAAAAAAGGGGATACAAGCACCAACCGTAGGGGATCGTAGTCGACGAGGACGAAAGAGCGGGATGTTCATCATGTCCAGGATCCAGCGGAGGAAGTAGCGCGTGTTGAAGTCCGGGAATCCGCGGCCCTTCAAGCGAACAGTTGGGAAGGAGGGTGGAAGCGGAAGGAACCGACCGTGACGAGCATGACGTCCGGCAGGTACTCGAAGAAGCCGTTGTCCACCAGCCGGCGGAACAGCGAGTCCTTCTCCACCACGAGGATGAACTTCGCATCGATGAAGAGGTGCTCGAAGTCGCAGAGGTCCTCGGTGATCGTGATCGGGGCGGCGTCGAAGTTGAGGATCTTCCCGTACCGATTGACCAGCTGCATTCGGCCCATCACGCAGCCCTTGCCGCTGCTCATCTGCAGGAAGAATGACCATTAGAACCGAAGGAATGGAAGGGACTCACGACGTTCAGCTCGTAGCGGGCGCGCGAGAAGAAGTGGCACAACTTGCTGACGTTCGCGTCCAGCCGCCGCTGCAGTCCGTACAGGTGTTTGCCCTCGTAGAAGAGATCCCTGAATGCGAGCGGTGATCGCTTGTTGCAACCGCAGAACTGACCGCTTGGTGGCCCGTCGCTCGTTCACCAGCAGCGTGAACACCTGGACGAGAGTGCGCAGTTGGCGGGCGAACCGGACGACGCCCTTGGGCGACGCCGCGAACACGATCGCCTGCGTCTTGTCCACCGGACTCCTGCAAACGGCGAGGAACACGAAAGTGAACGGAACGAATGGGAACTCACTCGAGAACGATGGTCTTTGTGAACGTGTCGTCGTCGTCCTCCTCCTCCTTGTCGGTGGCCGCCTTCAGCCCGATCAGGAAGTCCAGAATGGCGGCTTGGACCCAGCGAATGGTCTGCAAGAAGGACGTGAAAAAAGGGGATGTGGGAAGGATGAACTCGCCTGTTCTCCGCGGTCGTCGTCGGGCACCGCCTCGTCGTCGAAGATGGAGGAGACCTCCGACTGCTCGTCCACGTCCATTTTGTTTTGCGAGATCAAAGAAAAAAGAAGATTGCGAGCGAAAGACGGGACGGCCGGCGAAATCCCCGTTCTTCCATTCGCCCGCAGAAATCGAAGCGGACGGCGGAATTCCAGCCGGGAGAGCGAACGAATTTCGCGGAGTGCTGTGGAAACCTCGTGGAAAGGAAGAGAAGTGAACGTTTATTAGGAGCGTGGTTTACAAAACAGGATAAGAAGACGTGGACAAGACCTCAATGCTCGAATCTCCCCTCCCACTACCAGAACTTCCACCACGAGCGGCCGCCTTCGGTGGAGCTTTCGGACGGACGGCCGAGGGATTCCTTCGGGTGGTCGGCGCCGATGGCCGCCGTAACGGTCGTGAAGCCGTCCTGGTAGAGGCGGTCGTTGAGTTCGCGTTTGATGCGGCCGATCACGGGCCAGCCCTGGTAGACGAGGGCGGTGTAGAGCTGGACGACCGAGGCGCCCGCCCGAATCTTTTCGTACGCGTCCGCCCCGCTCTCGATGCCGCCGCAGCCGACGATCGGGACCTGGCCGCTTGTCAGCCTGAAACAACCGAGTGGAACGAGAAACGGGGAAGAAGAACCCACTTGTACATTTCCGCAATGCACTTCGTGCTCGGATCGCGAAGCGGAGGGCCCGAAAGACCGCCGCTCTCCGCCTTGTGCTCACTTTGGAGGGTGGACGGCCGCTCGATCGTTGTGTTCGAGATGATCAGCCCGTCCACTCCGTTCCGCTTGTCCAGCACGACCTGCAGGAAGAAAGAAGTGAGCAATCAGGCGAGTAGAAAGAGGCACGTACACGAGCGACGTCCTGCCGGTCGGCCGTCGAAAGATCGCTCGTGATTTTGAGCAGAACCTTCGGCCGAGCGGGCCGGTCGTGGATCACGCGGTCGAGGGCCTTCCGCACGGTCTCGCAGATCTGAACACAACGGCTGAATGATTGCTCGTCGCTTCCGGCAAGGACGCACCTTCTCGAGCTCCGCCTTCGACTGGAGTGCCCGAAGGCCGGGCGTGTTCGGCGAGGAGACGTTGATCACCAGGTAGTCGCAGTGATTGGCGAAGTAGTTGACGCCGATCTCGTAGTCCGCATCGGGGCTTTGCGTGTCTTTGTTTTTGCCCAAGTTCACGCCCAGCGGAGTGCTCGCGCCGGCGGCCGTTCGGTGGTCCCGCTTCACGCGCTCGCTGATCGGCCCGACGCCGTGGTTGTTGAAGCCGTAGCGATTGATCAGGGCCTGCAAAAGACTTCTTCATTCAAGCCAGTGAAGCCACAATCACTCACTCGATCCTCGAGCAGTCGAAACACTCGCGGCTTCGGATTCCCCTCCTGCGGGAGCGGGGTGACCGACCCGATCTCCACGAAGCCGAAGCCGCTGCTCTCCAGTCCGCGGATCGCCTCGCCGTTCTTGTCGAAGCCGGCCGCGATTCCTGCAAACAAACACCCGCTTGATTGCTCGCGTCCACCGGCAAAACCAACCGATCGGATTGTTCAGCCGCATCCCGAGGAAGTCGCACTTCAACGAGTCGTACGGCTTGTGGTTCGCTCCGAAGCGGGGCGTCAGTCCGTAGGCGGCCATCTTGACGGCGAGCTTGTGGCCGGTCTCCGCGTCGACGAACGTCTGGACGCCCGGCATGAACTTCAAGTCGATTGGAATGAGGAGAAGAGGAGCGGAAGGACTCACCACTTCGTTGTAGAAGCGCTCCGATCCCCACGCCAACTGGCCGGCGACGAACGCGACGCCCGCTCCGCCGATCAGCTTCACGAGTCTCGCGGGTTTCAAGTGGGCGGACATCCTTCGAGCTAAACGAATGTTTTCCAAATGACTCCCTTTTGTTTCGAACGATAAGCAGTGGATTCAAGCCGTCCATTCGAAGCCGAGCACTCGTTCTTCCCTATAAAGCAGTTTATTCGAACGACTGGAAGGATAAGAAACGCCGGAGATACGCGAGTGTAGACCACGATTATTCCGAAGTGAACAACAAAAGCGAACAGTAACGATGAATGGGAGGAGGGGAGGGGGTCGGATTACTCGCGGCTCTCCAACGCCTTCCAGGCGGCCTTCTTGTAGCGCTCGGCCGCGGCCTTCGGGTCTTTCGCCTCGGTGATGCCGCGACCGACGATCACGATGTCGTTCCCGTCCTCGACGATCGCCTTTTGCACGCTGCGCCATTGCTGGCCCTTGCCGTCCGTCTCCTTTTCGAGGTTCACGCCTGAAAGCGAAAGGAAGACGTGAATCGGATGGCCCGGTGGTTCCGATCGCTTACCGGGAGTCCAGTAGAGGAAGTGGGGCTCGTCGGCGCAGCGCTTCTGGCAGATGAACCCGCCGACCACCTTCGGGCACTGCTTGGCCATCTCCACGGTCTTGCGGATGTACTCGGGATCGGCGGTCAGCGTGCCCTCGCTGCTCATCTCGGCGACCAGCAGGACGCTCGAGATCTTCAGCGCGGGGTCCTCGATGGACGGCGCGAGGGCCTGGACGGCGGCCGGGCCCGCGACCGAGTGCGCGGTCACGACGTCCGCCCACGTGGCCGTCTGGTGGGAGACCGCCCGTCAGCTGGAGGACGTTCGTGTTGCCCGTGTCGGCGAACTTGCTGCAAGCACCGAACGGAATGAAAAGAACCGCCTGTTGTGCTCACCGGTCCTCGAAGATCACGAAGTCGAACTCCTTCGCCGCTTCGCTGAGGCGGCTGAAGAAGTCGGGCGTGGCGTCGACGAGAACGTCCGCGTGCAGCTTGATCGCGCACACTTTGTGCTTGATCTGATGCACGATCTAAACGAATCGGGAGAAGGAATCTCTGGATAATGAGATGGGAAACGAACCTCGAGCACGGTGGAGGGTTTGGTCGAGTCCACGGCCACGCACAGGTTGGACTGGTTCTTGAGCATGCAGTCGAGAAGCTTCTTGTTGAACGGGTGCTTCTCCAGCGCCCTCTTTGCGAGCGTCCAGTCGCCACGAGACGCCCGAGGAGCCGTTCGACTGGGCGGCGGCCGCCTTCTTCGGGTTGCGGAGCGCCTCTTGGATTCGCTCGCGCTCGGCCTCGTCGATCTTCCCGGCGCGCACCAGGTGGTCGAGGATTTGGGTGACGTTGAGGACGTGGTGCAGCTTGATGCCCGCCTCCTCCAACTTCGCCGCCCCGCCCTGCTCGCGGTTCAGCACGCAGACCACGTCCTCGACCACCAATCCCTCCTTCCGCAAGGCCTGAAGGGACGTTCTTGAAAGGAAGAGAGCAAAGAAAGGCGATCACTTACGGCGGCCGTCTCCAGAATGCTCGCGCCGGTCGTGACCACGTCCTCGACGATCAGGGCCCGTTTGCCCGCCTCGTACACGCCCTCCACCTGCTTCTTGGTCCCGTACGCCTTCGCTTGGGGTCGGTTCATGAGCATCGGCTTGTTCGTGAAGAGGCTCACTCGCTGTGAAAGAGAACGAAAGCAATAAAGAAAGGGGAATTCGAAGAGAACGTACCGAACCGAGCGAGAGGGCGGCGAAGGGGACGCCGACCACGTAGTCGTAGTCGATTTCCGCGAGCTCAATCGCGCGCAGAACGAGGTAGGCGGTTTCGTTCTGAACAACAGATAGAGATGAATCGAAGAAGCGAAGGAGAACCGACCATCAGGCGGGGCGACGAGATCAGGCCGCGGAAGTCGATGTAGATGGGCGACGCGAGGCCGCTCTTGAGCACGAAGTCGCCCAGCTTGAAGACCTCCTTCTCGTGGATGTGCTCGATGAAGGCCTCCGGTTTGACGCCCGCGTGGTCGTTGACGAAGGCGCTCAGCCCGACCTCGTACTGGACGGTCATTTTCGCTTCGGCTGCAATCGACGAGCGACTCTGGGTTGAAGAGGATTCAAGCGAATACACGTCAGCGCGAACAAATCGAGGCAAACAGGTGGACGAACTCCCGTGTACCCGCCACAACTGCGGTCAGTCCACTGCCTAATGGGGAAGCGGGCTGGGAAAGGAGGTCGCCCGTTGCACAACTCAAAACAACGCCCGTTTGAACGAGTGGCGGGACGAGTGACTTGTTCGCAGCGGTGAGCGGCAAGAAACGGAGAAAGTATTGATTTGAATGCAAAGCTGAACGTTTGGTCTGCGAGTGCCGGCGATCGATCAAAATAAAACTCGTTTATTTGCGAAAGTAAAATAAAAGAAATCCGGGAAGAGAATGGAGAAACCGTGGGATAAAATTCATTGGTCAATCGAATTAAAAAGGAAGGCTGGGACGAGAAGAGAGGGGATCACACTCGCAGCAACTCGACCGTCTTGTTGAAATTGATGGCGATCCAATCGGTCAGAGTGGACGACCATTGCACTTGGTTGATCTGCAAGCACTCCATTCGATTAGTCAGCCTTCTGCCCTCGAACTCGCCTCTCCCTTCGCCCCGTAGGCCAGGATGGGATCGTCCACCGGCCGCGGCATGTTGTGCACGTCCCAGATCAACGCTTGCTGGTCGTCGCCTGCAAACAAGACACCAATCAACGTCCATTCCAATCCACCCCTTCTTTCGCTCACCGACGGTGCAGATGTGGCAGGAGGAGTGGGGCGCCCAACTGATCGCATTCACGTGGCCCGTGTGGTTCTTGAGCGTGGCGACGGGGATGGACGGCAGGCGGATGTCCACGATGAACACCTCCGAGGAGTTCTGGGCGAAGGTGGCGAGGTAGTTGTGGTCCTGCTGGTTGAATTGCAGCCGCAGGAGGGGATTTCGGTTGGGCTCTTCGAAGACGATCATCGAGAACTCCATGTGCCGCGTGTCGAACATCCGCACGCTCCCGTCGGCTCCTGCAAGCACGAAAGAATGAACGGAAATGAGGAAGGCGATGGACTTGCCGACAGATCCGAAGATGTCCTTCGAGCCGTTCAGCTTCGAGAAGCAAATGTCGTACACTTCGCGGTCGTGGGCGATCAGTTGGGTCTTGACGTTGCCCTTCGGCTTCCGTTCGGTCACCGCCTTTCCGGTCTGCAAACTCGGACGAGAGTGAGGGAAAGAAAGGAGTGGACGAGTACCTCCACGCACCAAATCGTGCAGGTCGTGTCGATGGAGCTCGTGGCGATCAGCGAGGGATCGAACTCGTTCCAGTCGGCGGACGTGAGCGGGCGCGCAGTAGTGAGAACTTCGATTCTGCAACCATTCCACTCATTCGAAAGGAAACTGAACGCTGTGGGCGCTCACGTTGTCGAGGACGGTCTCCAGCGTCGCCCCGTGAGATCCCCCGACCGACCACAGCCGAAGGTAGTCGCCCGTGGTCGCGATCAGGTCGGGATGGACGCCCTTCTTGTCGGGGATCCACATCAGCTTGGTGGCCGGGTAGGGATGATCGAAGGTGCCCAGGTGGAGGAATTCGCAGCCGTAGTCCTCGCGGAGTTGAATGATGGACACCTTGTTGTTGTACTCCTCCATGAAACTGCCCACAGCCAGCCGGTACTTGTTCTCGGGCCCCGGCCGAGTGGACCTAAACGAAGGAGGAGCGATGAGTGCGCCCAGTGAACAACCCACCAGGCCATTGCGTACAGATCGAAGGGCGAATTGTACACGTAGATCTCCTTCCGTTTGGACGGCGATGCGGGCTGCAGGGTTTGCTGCATGATGGGCTGGTGTTGGGGCATTTGGGAGGGCTGTTGGGGTTGGTAGCTGGTCGACGGGTAGGCCGAGTGCATCATCGGCGGCTGCCCTTCGAACTGAACGAAGAGAAGATGAATGAGATCGGGAAATTTCTCGCTCACCATGTCGCGGCCGGGAGTGCTGTCGTTGTTGGACGGCGGGCGGCGGGGGATTCGGCTGCTGCATCGGGTACATGACGCTGTTGGTGGGACGAACGGCTTGTCGCTGGCCGGCCGTCATCGGTGGACCATTGAACATTTCCGAGGGGAAGAACTGCTTGAAGGGCGGCTGGCCGGCGTAGTAGTAGGAAGGCGTGAGCTGTTCGGGCAGCGATTTCTGCAAGCGGGAAGGAAATCAACGGAAAAGAAAGGAGATCTCTTGCCTGCGTGACCAGATGATGGCCGACCGGAGCGTGTGGCTGGTGGCTGGGGTACGAGTCCTCTCCTCCGAACGACAATTGCGGTCGGAGGACGTGCGGTTGGTGGAAGGCGGGCGCGAAAAGCCGAAATTCTCGCCACTCGAAACGAAATTCGGCGGTTCGGTCGCGTACGAGGCGCTCTGAAACGGCGACTATTGAGAGGCGAAGGATCGACGAACAGTCCACAACACGACGACCACGAAACACCATTCACAACGGAACGAAACAAGCACGATGTCTGCCGATCAACGAACGTGAACCATTCGCTGCTGTTCGGCCATTCCGTTGGGCGGCGGGACGTGCATCGGGCGGCGGGCGGACTGGCGGGCAGATCGGGCGGTCGCCGCTCACTCGCGACCGCGAAGAAAACTCCGCTGGACGGCCGCGGCGGGCGAAATCCTCCGCTGCTCGCGGCTCGTCGCTTTCGGACAGCCGCGGCGGCGACTTCCAATCAGCGCGTGTTCGCGGGAAGAACAACCGAATGGAGTTTAATTCGATGATTGCGGGGAGTACGAGCGAGGTGAAGCCTGGATCTGTACAATGGTCAAAGCAGCAACATTTCAATCCCAAACGCTGAACAAATGGGACGGTGAAACGTTCTTCCGGAGCAGTCCGTTGTCCGAGAGAACAAGCTGCGACGGTACGCCAAACGGCAGGGCGCGTAGCAAACAATCGGCTCGTGGTCAATCAACAACAAGGTTCTCGTAGAACCCTCCTGAGTAAGCCGCATCTTTTTTATTGACCGAACAACTAAAATGGGTGTTCAAGAAAAACGAAAACAAGCGAAAAAGTTTCTTGAACACGTTTCAACTGCCATCTTCCGTGAACACAAGGGTTATTCAGTTGCTGTAATCGAGTCACCTCATACGGGTAAAGCTCGTAGATTGAAAGTCCCTCATTGACCGTGATCGAAACGTGAACTCGACAAACGACCTTCGATCTTTGGAACAAACAACTGCAACGTTCAGGCAGCGAGCGGGCAATCGAACACGCAGGGAGGGATCGTGTTTCCGGTCTGGCCCGCGGGCGGGCGGCCTCATCGTTCGGATTTGTAGGCGGGGTGATTGCAGGAGTGCGAACAGTCGCTTTTTGCTTAATGGAATGCATCTTGCTTGCTTTTTCAAACGTCCTCTCGATTGATTCATTCGAACACTCACCACTTTTTCTTGGTTGTTCGTACGAAATCGTAGGCGTTGCGGGGGCTTCCGAATCGCAGTTGACATCCGCCGCTTCCCGATTGTTTTTTCTCTCCGAATTCGCCCGTCCGTCAAATGCGCCGATTACCCAACGGGACGGCGGGCGGGAGCGGAAGGCGGTTTCATGGCCGCCGCCCCCGAGTGGACGGCTCGTCTTTGCGGTCGTGTCCGGAGGGCGGGCGAGCAGGCGGGTGGACGAGTCGGTTCGGCTTTACGAAATTAAGGAGCCGCTGCCGTCCGCATTGTTTCCGCTTTGTTTTTTCATTCATTACGCTGCAAGGAGCGGAGATCTTCTGCCGCTTTCTCTAGCCTCGTGTTGCTTCGACGGTGCTGACCATTAGCAAGCGTGTTTTTAACCAACGATTTGCCGGTGAGTGGGGTGGAAATAAAGCGCCTTTTGCAGATAACTTGCATAAGGGTTGTTGGTAACTTCAAAAAGGGCCCCGAACTGCGTGAGACAACAAGGTGGATTCGAGGACTACGAGTGTCTTTCGGGACGTGAAAGCAACTGCAGAATCCGAGAGATCCATGTAGCTATTTTCTCTACCCTTACCTCCGCTTCAATTTATTTTGACGAGGATTTCGACGAAAAGATAAATCGGCGGGAGATTGGCGCCCGTTACCCGCCGGCGGCATTCGAGGCGCCATAAAACGTCCACTTTCGGGCGGATTGCCCAAATGAGGGGAAAACGGCGGGCGGGGACGAAGACGGGAGTTCTTTTTTCTCGGCCGTCCCCCTCCTTCCGTTCGTTCGGTTCCCACGCGGCCGGAGGGGAAGGCGGAGAAGAAGACACGTTCTTCCGCCTTTTTTATTCGTTCGTGTTTCTGCCCATTTGCGTTCGACGGGCGACATGTTCGATTTTCGCGGACGGCATCTTCCCGCCGTCTTCCGCTCGCCCGCTCCGGGCGTCCAAAAGACGGCCCGCTCATCCCTTCTCGTCTGTTGCACACGTCGCCCGTCCGCGTTCCCCCTTTTGTTCCGCCGGCCGCCTCGTTCCTTCTCGAGAGTTTTGGACGGCGGCCAATTCTTCCGCTCCTCGCCTTTGTTACCCTTCTTGCCGAGTGCTCATTACAGAAGGGGGGTGATTCGATCCACTTGTTGCCGAAGATTCTTTTGCAACGAACGGCGAGTTCATTCGCACGTTCGACTTTCGTTCGTGACCTCCAGGAATGCCGTTCTCGAGCCTGTCCGGCGGGCGCCACTTGAAATTCGAGCTGCGTGTTCTCGAGAGCGACTGCCAGTTGTTTTCGTCCGGCGAGAATCGATTTCAAGTCGAAACGATGGGCGAGAAGGCGGCCATTCCGCCTTTTGTCCCGCCGGCCGCCTTCTTTCTTTTTGTTCGCGAATACGAAGTGGTGATCACGTCATGGCCCGACCAGAAGAAAGGAGTTCTTCTTTCTCCCTTCCGTGCACCTTTGTGGTTAGAACTTGGCCGGAAGACGAAGAAAGAAAAAAGGGGGCTGTAATGGTGAACAGTTTTTCTTTCACGTGCTTCTTCTTTTGTGCCGGTAATCGCGCTTCGATGGGAAGATTTTCATGAGGATGGTCAGCAAAACGGTTGGCTCATTGCTTACAGTTCTCCTTCTTGCGGCTGCCTTGCAGTCATCGGTTAAGGAAATTTTCGTTCATCATCGCCAACCTCTGGCACTTTTTCCACTTGTCCAATGCCATCCGCCAATCCACTGCGCTATGCGGTCGCATCGCAGACGGGCGCCAGACGGCGAGTTTAGGACCACCTTGCGGATCGGGATCGTCTGTGTGTGCTCGACGATCAGCAGACAAGCAAATCGGCGATTGTTGCACGCTCGATGACCCTCGGCGGCATCCACTCGACCGCGCAGCCGTGATTTCCGCCCGCCCAAATCGCCGCCCGTCCGCTCGATTGCGCCCGCTTTGCTTTCCGGCGGCGCCCGTCGATCGTTTCTTTCCGCGACGCTTCCGATTCGCAACGTCGCCGTGGGGCGGCCGGCCGGCGGGCAGCGCGTATCAATTGCGTGCAGGCGGCAGAAAGCGAGACGAGCGGCTGGAGCAAAAGCGAACGAAACGGGCGACCGAAAACTGCTCGCTTTTGAAGGCCACCGAACTCCTGCGCTTTTCGGGCGGTCGGATCGCGTTCACTTGTTTGTGGGTGGAAAGCCGTGCGTGTCCTCTCGAATTCGAACGATCGTCATCGTTGTTTGTTTCACTCGCGCATGCTCCAGCCGAATATGCACGTGATCTTCGAGTGATGGGGATTATTTTTCAGCCGGCGGGTCGCCTCGCGTCTCGTTCGTCCACGCGATGTGATCGTCGTTCCGCGTCTCCCGCTGCTCGTTCGCCCGTCCCCGCTTTCATTCGGCCGCCCGCTCGTGGATGGTCGTCCGCGATGTCGCTCGTGCCCAGCGCCTTCCTCAACGGCGCCTCCAGCAGCATCCCGACCTTCTTCTTCGAGGCGCGCGTCCACTCGCAGCCGGACGAACTCATCAGCCAGCTGGGCTTGAGCCTGACCTCGAACAACGTGGATGTCGCCGTCTTCAGTGAGTTCTTTCCATTTCTTTTGACTTCGAAAGCAATTCGAAACGAAGTCATTAGTCAACTGCTAATCGTAAGGCTTCTCGGTCGTTTTTTGGGCGTGGATTGGAGGCCCTGTGAGGTGATTCAAGCGCCCGCACGCCTTCGCTCACGCCCTTCCACGCCCGCCCGCTCCCTCCTACGATTCCTTGCGCATATTTCTGTTTTCCCGAACGGGCTAACCGGCCGGCGGGTTGGGCGGAAGGTCGCCGAGCGGCAACCTTCGCTCGGATTTTGTACGATTGGATCGGGCGGTTCGATTGCGCACTCGTCGATCGAATTGCGAGCTCGAATTCCGCCTTCTTACTTTCGTGGACGCTCGGCGATTATTTTTCCTTGCGATCGCCCACTAATCCGCCGTCTTCTTTTCCACAACGAGCCTCTCCGCTCGGGATCGTCGTTGTGCGGTCATTTCTGTTTGTTTGTTTGTCGGCGGAATAATCGCGAGCTGCCGGAAGGGCGGGATGGATCGCGTTCTCGTTCGATCGAAATATTTGGGCGGGAACGGGCGGGAGTTCAACCGCCCGCGCTCTTCCACGAGTTTTGCGCGGCTTTTGAGTCTCGCCGGCCGGTCCACCTGCGCACTCGAAACGAAAACAAATCCGAGCCGCCGGCTCGTCGAGTTCAACGGTCGGCTCTTCCGCATTTCGTGCGTGTTTCGGGCGGTCATTCGGAGCGAGCGGGCGGATTCCAACGAATTTCGATTCGAGGGCTTGTGCGGGCGCGGACAATTGGCTCCGATTTGATGGGCGGCGGCTTCTTTTCGCTTTCATTGCGCGTCTTCCGGATCGACCTTGACGAGGGCAGAGGACGCGCCTGCTTTCCGCTTTCTTTCTTTCTTCCCTTCGAGCCTCTGCCTCCGATTAATCGGGCGGCTCGATTTCAAACCGATTGGCCGCCGGCCGGCGAGATCCGAGCGAGCGAGCGGCGGCGCCCGATTATCGCCCTCCCACTTCCGGGCGGATCGACAGCCGGCCGGCCAACGGGGCGGCAGATCGATCGGAATTGCGTGGAGATCACGTCCGCTTTCTCAAGTGGGCCTCCAGCCGCCCGCTTTCTTCAAGCGTTCCGCCGCTCGTGGAAGCCGGTCGGTTCCGATTGGCCGTCAAGTGGAACGTCACTCGTCGCCGCGCGCGTTCCCGCAATCGACGGTTGTTGTCACTCGCTCGCTTTAGACCCGTTTGTTCTCCCGTTCGGAATGTGAGCAGTCGGCTCTCGGGAAGCGGGCATTCGGTCCAGTAGATTAGTCCACTCATTCGCTCGTGTGCGGGATGCTCGCCGAGTGCGGGGACGTGATCTCCGCCCTCTTCCGCTCGCTGCTCGATTGGCGCCCCAAGTCGATGGAATGGTCGCTTTTGGGGCTCTCCACGAAGCTTTACTGGAGTGGTAGGCAGCTGAATATCTTTAAAACTAAACTGAACAAAAAAAAAAAACAATCTTCTTTGCTGTTCTTTGTGCTAATTCGTTTGATTTCAGCCCGAACGAGTGGCGTCATTCTGGTGGCGGGCGTCGGCTCCTATTGCGCCTACCGGATATTCGCGCGCTATGTCGGCAAGGAGTTCGTGTGGACGATGCTGGACGCCGCCCGCTTGGGCTCGCTGGAGGGCTGCAAGGCGGACATCCGACTGCTCCATCCGGCCGGTGAAGTGAGTTCTTTCTCTCGGTCTTCCACTCACCTCTGCTGGCTGTTTGAAGGGCTTCCTCACCGCTCACCTGGCCGCCACTACGCACGAACAACAGGCGCGTGAACGGCTGAATCGCCTCCTCCACTCGACTTCTGCCGACGACGTCGAATCGTTCGCCCCTTCCGAATGCCCGTCCACTTCGTCGCTGAACGAACGGCGGTCTGTCCGCTACCGCCTGCTGTCCACCCGCAGCGGCTCGCCCGTTCGGGTAATCTGTGCGGCCAACCCCCTCCTCCGTCGCGCTCTCCAACAGCAATCGACCGCGGGAACGACGGCTGACGACCGAAAAGCGAGCCGGGAATCCCACGGGCTGTCCGCCATCCGGAGATCCCGCAGTCGGACGAACGTGAACCCTTCGACCGCCGTCTCGACTCGCGCAACGATGGCAGCAGCCAACGATGAGGACGATCGGCTGAGTTGCTCGTAAAGTCAACGCTCACAAGCACACACTTCAATCCCCTCACTTTGTTCTAGTGGACGCTCCGACTTGACTTCCGTTTCTCGAATGCAACCGCCTCCCGCCGCCGTGCGCACGGATTGCCGCTGCTACGACGTGGACGGGGATCTCTTGGAGGAGGACGACGACGAGCGAAGCGGGTGGTCGCAAAGGAGCAGTGCGGCTTCCGCCTCGTCCTTCGTGCGACGTGCCCCGCGGAAGACGACCAAAGGCGGACGGGAACTCGGAGATCGGTGGCCCCCGCGAACGCCCACTTCCTGATCGGGAGTGTCGCCCCTTCGACAATCGGGGACGAGCCCTCGTGGGACGACGAGTTCGCCTCGACGGCCGCCGTCAACCCGCTCTTCCGGCCGTCCACCCCGTCGGACATCAGCGAGATGTCCGCCGTGAAGAACCTCGAGGCGATGCTCGCCGCCGGCCACCCCCATTCGCGGACTCCTTCGCTCATCTTTCCAGCGGTACGCACTTCCCAATGATCGTTCTCTCTACTTCCACCTTCAGCCTGTGCTCGAGGCGGACGACTCGATGAGCGGCTGCGGGACGACCCAGAACCTCGCCGAGTTGATCCAATCGAAGTGCAGTGTCGAGGGGACGAGTTACATGTACCGCTCGTGTCATTTGGAGGAGTCGGCCATGGACACGCTCTCGATGGTCAGCGGCCACTCGGCGATGTCGACCGACGCCCTCGGGGGCAAACATCGTTCCCACGGGTAACAAACGAAAGACGAGCAGACGGCCATTAATCGGAGAATTCAGCCTGTGGGAACTGACTTCTCGCCCAACGCCCGAGAAGAATCCGGAAGCCGTCGACCTGCCCGGCCCCTCCACCCTCCAGCCGCCCGCCCTCATGACCGAGAGCTTCGCGAGTCGCTCGTCCGGATCGTCGGGAGTCGCTCGGTTCGTTGCTTGAACGAAAGAATGGAGAGGCAATTCGGCGACTGTTTAGATCCCAGCGCAAATCCGCGATGTTCGATTCGGCCATCGGAACGGACGTTCTTTCGAGCGACGACGACAAGTCTTCTGTCCACGTTCTGACCGCAGGCTCGTCCGATCCCGCCGGAAAGCACCCGAGTTCGCAACAAGAAAGCGAGAACACGGGCGGCAAGGCGAGTAAAAGGGTGCGCTCGTTCGTTTCATTGTGATTTCAATGTTCGGATTTTTGTTTAGCCGGACGTGGCTGGACAAAATCAACGAGAAGCCGTCGCCGCAACGCTTCCGCACCGCCTCCATCGCCTCCTCTTCGGTCGCGCCCTCGGTGCAGAGCTTGGAGTGGTTCGAAGAGGCGCCCGTCGAGCGCGGACGAGAAACCGAGTTGTGAACAGGCGGCGAGACGGAATGCTCCTGTTTCCATTAGGTCTTTTTGTTTCGTGTTTGTGTGCTGATTACGGTTACTTCTTCAATAAGCAACAAGATGTCTTGCCGGTACTCTCCGTTTCCTTCTACGTGCTCTTTTTGCCTTACGTTCGGCCAACTCGTGTCTTTTTCCTCGACTACTTGTGATCCGCAAAGAACAACGAATAAACACTCGAATGTTGTCCGCCAACTATCGGACGAAGGTTAGAGGGATGAAAGGAACGGTGAGCTAGAAACCGGCAGATGATCCCGGGCAACTCTCGCTCGGAAGCCACGAAAAACGAGCAAACGCCCCGTCCGCAGCGAGCGGCGAAAATTCGCGTTTGAATGCGCGCCACAACGAACGCAGGCTGCACGCGCTCACGAGTGGCGTCGTTTGCTCGCCGCTGCAGCAGAAATCCGCTCGTTTATTTCTCTCCTGCACTCCGCCGATCCACACGCGATGTCCACTGGCCGGCGGTCGAATGCGGGCGTCAATCGGCGTCGCTTCAGCCCGTACCCCGAGGAGGAGCGGAAACCCAGCGCGTCGCCGGACGACCACCGAGGAGGCGCCCGTCGATCCGGTGGCCGAGTTCGACGGGAGGTGGTCGAAGCCAAGGGCGAGCTCCCCGCCGAGGAGGACGTCCCGCAGAACGTGATCGTGCAGGAGCGCTACGAACAGCAGCGCGGCCCCGAACTTCCACGGTGAGCCGCCCACTTCTCTTCCTCCTTCCGTTTACTTCCGCGTTTCAGAAGCGGTGGTCGAGGAGGACGCGGTCGCCTTGCGGGAGATCGGCAGCCACATCGCTTCGCAGGACTTCGCCTCGAATGCGGAGATCATCGTGAGTTTCCATCAATTCCCTGGCTCTTTCATGAATCTCTCGTGTTCAGAGTGCGACTCCCCTGCTGACGATGGACATTCAAGCGGTGGACGTGATCGACATCTACAACAACCCGATGGAGCAGCCCGATCTGCAGAACACGCTCGCCGGCTTCGCGATCATGGTTCGTCCACTTTCGCTGCTGCCGTTCAACTTGCTGCTCGTTCTTGCAGGTGAACCGCCTGATCTTCGAGAACCGCTACCTTCTGCGCGAACTGCAAGCGCTGAAGTCGAGCGGCGGCGGCATCGGGATGAGTCCGTTCGACGCGCTGGTCTTCAAGAAGTCGAACGTGAGCCGCTCGCACTGCTTCGAAGGGCGGCGACGGGATCCCGCCCGTCTGTCTGAACAACCTTCTGGAGATCTTCGATCAAAACTGCACCCGCCGCAACGAAACGGCCGTCCACACGCTCCGGCGACTCGTCAAGTTCCTGCTGGAGAACGTGAGTGCTCGGCCGATTGTTCGTTCGAGTTCCATCGATCGTTCAGGTCATCCCCAAACCCCTGCACTCGAAGTTCACGGTCCGCGAGCGGGGCGGCTACGAGCGGCTGATCGAGCTGCCATTGGAGTTGACGTCCGTGATCAAAGGTACTCCGAGCACTCCGTTCTTTCTTCTTCGTTCCGCGTTTGTTCAGAAATCTGCCTGGAGTCCGTGAACCTGCTGGACGCGCGGACGGAGGACGACAAGGACCGCCGCAACGATCTCAGCGAATCCCTCTTCCGCTTCATGAAGTTCGCGCTGTGAGTTCCTTCCCCTCGTTTCATTCTCTTCATCTCCCGTTGCTTCCAGGCAAGAACTCCGGCGCACGCCGCGCAAGGCGAAGATTCCCGTTTCGCGCCGTTGACGCCCGTCCATCGCTTCGAAGTGTTCTCATCCATGTCCTCTTATCCACTGTCTTCTTTCCTTTGCTTTTGTCCATTATTTTGAGCTCGTAATTGATTGAATGAATGGTTGTAAATACGAAGAGAGTGGATTCGGAAGAAAGTTCATAAATTAACCCAACAACACACTCAAGAGAGTTCAATAGACACCGGGCACGAGTCGGAAGGGGACTCTGTTCGTGTATTGGATCCAGTTCTGGTGGTACTTCAGCAGACAGCGAACTTCGTCCCGACTGACTCGATTCAGGAGCAGGAGGGCCAAGAAGAGCAGCGGGAAGTAGGCGACGAGGGCGGTCGTTTGGACGGGGGGTGTCCAGAAGGCGAACGAAAGCCACTCGGCGGTGTAGTTCAAGTGACGGGCCACGCCCCAGAAGCCGCTCCCTGCAAGCGATCATTCCGAGCATTGTTGAAGAAAGCTTCCGCTTACCGAGCAGCAGGTTGGTGGCTCCCTCGCCGGTCTCCCGCCGGAATTTGGCCACGATGAAGAAAGGATCCTGGTCGTTGATCTTCATCGCCCCGTTCTGCTGCCGAAATTCGATCTTCTGCGCGTCGATGGCCCCGGTGAAGAGTTGGGCGATCAGTCCGCACAGGAAAAGCAGAACGCAGACGGTGGGGGACGGCGACGAGTCGGTCTTCAAACCTCACTGATCAAGAGATTGCCTTATAGGAGCACCCACCTGGGCAATGACTAGTGACGGGCGTCAAGTAGACGGTCGGCAGAAGGACGAGCACGCCCCACAAGCGGTAGAAACCCGCCCGATCGCTCTGATTGTCGCAGCTGTCCGGCGAGCAGGGGTCGAGGAAGAGCCGCCGGCAGAGGTACACGAACTGCAGGCCGGCCACCACCAGGAAGCCGCCGCTCGTCCGATCGAACAGAAACCGCTGCTTGGCGAAGGCGGCGACCAGGTAGGTGGCCCAGAAGGAGCACATCATCCGGTTGGTCACGAATCCCTTCACGCACATGTCCCAAACGATCGGCTGCAGCTGTTGGCCGAACCAGAAGTCGCGGACGAGGTTGTCCGCTGAAACACACGATTGGACGGTTGGCTGGAGCTCGCTCGCTCACATTCTGTCGACTCGTCTTCCGCATTCACGTAGAACAAGTAGAATTGGATGAGGACAACGAGCACGAGGTTCGCGAACATCACGCCGCTCCAGAAGTCCATCAGGGCGTGTGCGGGGTACAATCGCAAACTGAAAGCACTCTAAGTGGACCAGGGAACTCAAAGATCGCACTTGCCATGCCCCCACACAGTAGAGCATCATTTGAAGCAAGCAGGAGGAGAACGCGTTCCATCGCTGCCGAAAGGGGAACTCCCGCCTCCGTCCGCAAGTGGCGCTCGTTTGCGGGCAGTAGCCAGAAGAAAGAGGAACTGAACGGGGATCGTGCCGAAGACGAACAGCCAGGGGAACGGATGGAGTATTCTGGGCATGAATCGTCTCCATTTGAGGGGACTCATCAACTGAAAGCGATCATTGATGATCAACCAATGCCTTCTTCCACCCACCTTCCAAACGTTCCCCTTGTAATCGTAGACAAGCGTGTAGTAGAAGTGAGCGAAGACAAGGGCAGGCAGGAAGCAAAGGAAGAGGATCAAGTGAGTGGACGTCCGCTTCGTTCGGTTGATCACCGATTCGATGTACGCGATGTCCTTCGAGGTCAAACTGGACCGTCGGTTCACGAACACCGCCGATCCGTTGGATGCGGACGACGAGCGGCGGCGATTTAGGCGCAGCATCCTCAAAACAAAGAAGTGATTACTGGGGATTGGAATTCGCACGCCGTCTGCCCGCCGGCCGAGCGGAAGTCTGCGGCTCGGGGAAAAAAGATGGGCGACAAACGAGCCCTCGATCGTCATTTCTGCTCGGCGCCGTCCGTCGGGTCGAAAAAAAGGGGACCGGCCGGCCGGCGGGCAAATCCGCCCGTCTGCTTTCGAATTGCCGAGCGGCCGAGTCGATTCGCACATGTCCGGTGAGGTCGATCGGGCGTTTAAACCGCTCGGCCGCCAAGTGGCCGCTTGAACCGCCGCAAATCAAACGGCGGCGGTCGGTACGAAGCGAGTTTGCGGCCGGCGGCCAAACGGTGGCATTTGGACAAGAGAACACTGGATTTCGTCGGCTTCTCCACTCGTCCAAGTTGTTTTGTCTGTTTACTCATTTTGTTTATTTGCGGTACAAATACACGGTTTATTGCTGGACGGCGGGGGCGGCATTTTCCGCACGTTGGGCTCCTCGTCCAATCGCGCCTTGAACATCGTCATCTGATGGTCAGCGAGACGTCTGATCAACAAGCCGGAGATGCAGATCTGAAAGGCAAACAATTGGAAACAAAGCTTCTTTTCGACTGGACACGAACCTCGAGAACGAGCAGCACAATCTGGACGATGAAGACGAATCGCTCCAACGGAAGCGGGTGGATCTCCTCGTTGAAGCAGAGGAACAGCGTGATCGGCAGCTGCAGCACGAGGCTCACCGTCCAAGAAACCAGAAAGGGCGGGGATCTGAACAAAGGAATAAGAAGAGCCATTTGGCTTCCCGCTTCACCTTCTCGCACAAATTCCCGTAGTACCCCAGGTAAGGGGCGGCACAGCTCGACGGAAACGGAGATCAAGTGGAAAGCGGTGAGCACCACTTGGTAGATTGGATGGAGATACTCGTACTGAAATGAGCTAGATTGCTTACACACGCGTTTCTTCCACCCTACCTTCAACGCAAAGCAGGCTATCTGGGAGAGCAGAATGAACGGAAGCAGGTACAAGTGGAAGTGGAGGCACATTTGGAGCGGCAGGCTGCTCAGGATCGCTGCAATCATGCCTTCCTTTTTAACGAGCACGCGCTACGTTCGTTGGGCTACTCACGGTGTTTCGGTTTGTCCATTTCGGCGACCACTCAATCGACTTCCCTTTTCACTCGTTCTGCCCCGAAAGTGGACACGAACTGCGATCTCCATGGCAACGAAAGGACGAGCAAGAGGGTCATTCCTTTCTTTGTTGCTTGTTCGAGAGTTCGTTTTAAATCTGAAGACGGAGTGTAATCGTGTTCCTCTTACAACGAACTGATCTGCAAGTTGCTCTTCCCTTCCGGGCGCTCGAACCGAGATTGTCGTCGCAGTTGTTTGGGCCGCTGGTTGGCATTCCGCAGCAGGCGGGCGGCAGGATCAACGGGGCTGCTGGAATTTCGCCTCGTTCTTCGGCAATCTTCCTCCAAAGCGAGTGGGCAAACGTCCAATCGTCCGATTCTTCCGGATTTTCGGCCTTTCCAGTAAGTTCCTTTTTTTTTCTCGTAGCCGTTTGTATTTTTTGCGTCAGCTTCCAAGGAAATCAGCTTGATCGTTCGCGGGGAAAATTTTCTCTTTTTCTGCCGCTCGTAAATTAATTCTATTTCCTTGGGTTTTGAGCACGAGTTCTAACTTGTTTTAAATTCGCTCCAACGCCCTTCATCTCTTACTCGGCCACCTTCTTCACTGCTAATTCGTTGTGTTTGCAGAAATGGGCGCCTCTCAATCGACCGGCGGGAACGCGGAGGGCGCGGCGACCACGATCTTCATCCAAGAGAACGAGATCCCCGAGGCGTACCGACGGGTCGGCGTGAGCGACGAGGTCGTGGAGGCGGTGGCCCGGACGGCGCCGCGCGGCACGAAGATCGTCTTCGAAGCGGACGGGAGCCCGTCCAAGCTGAGGTCTGTTCGTTTGCTTTCTGTTCGCATCTCTTTGTTTCTTTCAGCAACGACCTCCTGAAGGAGCGGCAGGAGAACCAACGCTTGCGGGAGGAGCTGAAGCGTCTGTCCCAACTGCAGGGCCGCTTGGTGCCGCCGGCGTTGCCGCCGCTTCCCCAGCACCCGATCCACGCGCCGCCGCCGCCGCCGCCCCATGGCAGGCGCCTCCGCAGCAGGCGCCCCAGCACGCGCCCAAGAAGGCGGAGATCAGCCGCGAGGACATGGAGGAGAAGAAGCGCGTGTTCGAGGAGACCGTCAATCGTGTCAAGAAGGAGTTCTTCGGCTACCAGCGGGAGAACGTGTGCGGGGACGTCGAGAAGGTGCGTTCATTCGATTGTTTCTTCCCGTCTCGCCCGAATTGAATCTTCATCTGCGCCTCTCCTCCGTCTTTTATCTGATGCGGCATGTGTTTGACTCCCCGCTTTTTATCGGGGTCCCTCGTTTGGCGAAATGCGCGTGATTGCGATCTCCGGCAGGTGGGCGGCCGCCTGTCTGGTCGAGTCGACGGCATCCTGGGGATTTGTGGGCACTTCGGTCGTTTCGCTCGTCGATCGTCAGAGAGTGTTCGGGTTCGTGTCCTGCGGCTTGCTTGTTTTGACGCCTTCTCCCCACGAATTGGGTCACGACGAGTAATCCACGCGGCGAACGGAAGGAAGAGCTCACGTAAATGCGGGGGATTACCGCCGTTCGTGTTCGGCGGGGCGATCCGCAGGCGACGGGCGGCTTGTTGTTTTGACGGACGATCGGAAGGAGAAGCGGGCGGGCGGGCGGGAAGAAGCGATCCGTTCGCGCCGCCCGCACTCAATCACCCGCCCGGCGGCTTTTTATTCACGTGGGAAAGTTTTTTGCAACGTGAGCCGTCGAGTGAGCAATCCGCCCGCGAATCGCAGAAATCGGGACACAAATTGCGGTTTGTGGGTCAAGATTCGTGAGGCGAGTGTCGAAACGAAGTGGATTTGCGGGTATTTAGTGTGCCTTCGGTGGGGGGGACTCCCGTGCGGACGTGACCACTTGCGGTTTGTGGTGATTAACGGCAATCAGCGGGCACTTTTCGCCTTCGGACGACCTTCGATTTTTATTCAAACGAGTGTGCGGGGGATTAGTTTGCGGTCGGAACTTGCGCGCGCATAATTAGTTTTTGGCGTGGACGGGGCGGGAGGCGTGAGAATCGGAGCAGAAATCCCATTAGTTCGCCTTCCAGTCGGGTACCTCCGCCGTCCGCCAACTTCGCACGGGTTTCTGCCGGTTGTTTGTCCTTCGAAAGGCGCGTCCTCCCTCTCGCGCGCCCGCCCCTCGCCTCTTCTGATCGGCCGCCCACCTGAAGCGCGCGCAGCTGGAAACTTTCGGGCATTCCCCTCTCCCTCTTCTTCCACTTGCTTCCTCTGCACTCGTACTCATCTCCATTCCTCGCTTTCAGAAGCTGATGAGTTGCCTCGCCAGCAACAAGAACACCGTCCTCAACTGCAAGCCGCTTCCAATTCGACTACGACCTCTGCATCTCGAACTTCCGCGCCCAAGTGCTCAAAGAGCAGCACGAGAAGCCGAAGGCCGCCGAGCAGAAGGCGTGAATCCGCGCCCACGTGTTCCCTCGATTGTTATTGGATTCAGTACGGTGTTTATAAACTTAGGTTCTTCTTCCTTGTGTCTTCCCTCGACTGAAACACGCGGCATCCTTCGAATCGTCCGCTTTGCTCAACGATCGATCGCGAAATAAATTCTATCGGATGTTCTTTGCGCGGCCTTCCGTTCGGTTGGCGGAATAAACGAGGAGATTCGTGGTCGTGAACTTGCTTTCGATCTCCGACGGTCGTCTACCGCTTCAATTACCGCGTAGTCCAAACAGTCTTCCCTTATTCCCCGTTCCTTTGCAGACTTCCTCGGCCGAGATGAAGCTGCCGGTGGAGAACCGAGTGCTCACGTACACAACGGTTCTCACCGTCCTCCTTCTCTTCTTCTGGATCCTCAGCCTGCGGAGACGACCGGCAGAGGGGCCGCTGGAGGCGAGGATGGAGGCGAAGTCGACGGGAACCGGCCGACCAGCGAGGCTGCACCGTGGACACGTGCCTCAAGCTGGACCGCTGTCTGCTGGATTTGGACGGGATCCACGTGTACGTGCAGCCGCTGGTCAAAATACGGAACGAGGTGGGCATTCTGGCCATCGATTTCCTGTTTGTTGATCGCTCGAGTTGCAGAAGGGCGAGCTGATGGACCTTCCGGTCTCTCGGGAGTTCGCCGCCATCCGGCGGGACGATTTCGAGCAGCCGCTTCAACGTCGACGACCCCCGACACGCGTGTTTCGTGCTGCCGGGCGTCGACCTGCTCAACCTGCGCGCCTTCCGCACGAACGACGAGATCCAGCGGGTGATCGAAGCGGTCGAGCGCCTCCTGCCCGCCGACTCCAACCTCCTTCTGTTCAACTCGATCCCCGCCCGCTCGATGAACGACCACCCGCTCCACCTTGCGGCACGTGTGGGCGAGTGCCGCCCTCGACCACTCGTCTCTGCGACGCCGCTTCGACGTCGCCATTCCGATGCTGCGGCCGTACGTGCTGGACACGAACCAAACCGAAACGGAGACCAACTTCCCCGCCGATCGACTCCAAGTGGCCGTCGTCCTTCGGTTTGCCGGCGAGACGGTCAGCCAGCGAGTGCACGAGGCGTTGAAGCCGACGAACAGGGCGGCCAACCGGACGGTCGTCTACCTTCACGAGACGCCCGAAACGGAGCACCGGATGAACGTCGTGCGGGACGAGAGCGGAGCCGAACGGAACTACGCGGAAGCTCTTGAGTGTAAGTGATCCTGAGGGCGGATTCTTCATTGAATCGAATTGTTTAGCGGTCCGCCTTCACGATCATCCACGACCTCGTGCCCGGCTTCCAAATGGTGCTGCTGGACGCGATGGAGAGCGGCTCGATCCCCGTGATCGTCAGCGACGACTTCCTGCCGCCCTTCCACGAGGTGCTCGACTGGTCCCGCTTCTCCCTCCGCATCGCCAAGCAGAACCTCCCCCAGTTGGCCCGCATTCTCGAGTCGATTCCACCCGCCCAAGTGAACGAAATGCGGCTGAATGCTCGGCGGGTTTTCGCCCGCTTCTCTCGCCGACCCCCAGAAGATCGCGCTGGCCACGCTGCACGTGCTCGAGCGGCGAATTCTGCCGGTGGAGAGCGCGGAGTTCGACGAGTGGACG
Source organism: Aphelenchoides fujianensis (assembly GCA_024699865.1). Taxonomy (NCBI): domain Eukaryota; kingdom Metazoa; phylum Nematoda; class Chromadorea; order Rhabditida; family Aphelenchoididae; genus Aphelenchoides; species Aphelenchoides fujianensis. The sequence continues at coordinate 52,945 of JAMPIO010000371.1, forward strand.
AGCGAATCGGCGGACCATCAGAAGGTGGGTGATTCGATTCGTTTGTTCTGTTGGATGAGAGCTGCTTTTAGTTGTGGACGAACGTCCCGATCCGCTCGCTCGCCTCCAACTTGAGCGTGATCCTCGCCGTCCGACCGGAAGAAGGAGCCCTCGAGCGGGCGATTTCGGGCCACTCCGCTCCACCATCCCGGCCGAACAGTTGAGTTCCGTCTTCGTCCTGTGGCCGACCGCCAGCCGACCGGCCGGCTTGGAGTCGCTGGCCGAGCAACTCGAACGCCCGCACGGGCAAAAGGGGCGAGTGCCCGTCCGGCTGCTCAATTGGGACGCCGCCGACCTCCCCGCCCACCTCGCCGACTTCTCCGACTCGCTGGAACATCGAGCGGACATCTCGCACGACTGCTGGCTGTTCGTGGACCTCCGGACGGCCGACCCGCTTCGTCCGTTGACCCCCGACTTGTTCCGGCAGGCCTTCGGGGCGTGGAAGGAGAACGCGGACGCCGTCCTCACTTTCGAGCCCTCCGTTCGGCCGAGCGGACGTCGTTGAAGACAGCCGCCGACAGCCCCCTTTCTTCCAGGGCGTCTCGTTCGTCCACCCGGTGAGCAACGGAGTGCAGAATCCTCTTGATGGACTCGTGCTGTGATTGCAGGAAGCCCTCAAGGAGCTGGACGAAGCGGACGGTCGGCCCCCTCGCTGCTCTCCGGTCGCCCTCCGCCCCACCGAGTGCTCCGCGCGGAAGGCCGACGACGAGGCGGAATGCGCGGAGTTCCGAATGCAGCTGTGCCGACCGGCCGTCTTGTGATCCCGCCGCCTTCTATTGGTCTCAACCCCCACTTCCTTCAGTCACATTCCTCCCCTTCCTGCCGCAAGCAGTGCCTTGAATCGAATGCGAGCTTCTGTTCTCAGTGTAAATATTCCTGCCTTCGTTGTACGGGTAATAAAGTCCTCATTGGTTCGGTTTGTTCACGCACACGAGCAGGAAAGTCGCCCCCGATCTCCTCGGCCGGCCACCCCGCAGCACTCCGCCCGAAGACGAAAATCGATAGTTGCAGCCCGCCTGGCGTCTTTTCGGGCCCGCTTCTCGTTCGATCGCCGCAGTCGGCGGCGGCGTTATTTCCGCGATTCGCTCTCGTCGGCGGTCGGTCGGCCGCTCTGGCCTACTGGCCGCTTCTTTTCGCCGATTTCCTCGACGATTTCTCGAGGTTTCTCGAGCGATTCGCTCTCGACTCTTCCCGGCTTGTGGGCCTACACGCCCCTCCCGATCGGGGATGTCCGCCGACATCCGCCTCGCGATGTGCGGAGGCTCCCGTCGAGGGATCGAAAAATTGATGACAATTCTAAACCGGCGGAATTCCCTGCCGTTTTTCGCTCTACCTTTTTGGATTCGATGGTGCACGATCTTCTTTTGTCCCTCCGAGTGATGATAACCGTCCGGCGGTTGGTGATTGAGTGCGGGGGATTGATCAAAATCGATACGAATTTTGGACTAGGATTTCGAAACCGAAGCAAACTTGGGGCGGCGGGCGGGGATCAGCGCGGGGACCGAGACAAAATTGAACCCCTCCGCCAATTTGCAGACGTCGCCCCGCCGTCGATCCGTTCGGCCGCCGGATTCTCGATCCAGCGCGCATTATCGATTGTTCGATTTCATCACCTTGGGTCGACTTTCCAGTGCGGCCTAGTTGGTGGCCCGCCCTTTCTGCTCCGTAGATCCCCCGACACAACAGAGTAGGACGATGATTAAGCGGGTCGACAGCGGGTTGGAAGCGTCCTTGCTCGTCTCCCTCCGTACTCGAAACAACCTCTCCTGCTTTCAGGTTCCGATTGTTTCGGAATCCAAACACGAGCAAACGCCACTCGACACTCCGTTCGACCCGACGATCTCCGCCATCATGCGTTCTGCCAACGGCGACAGCCAGCGCTTGTGAGTCCCCTCCTCCTTCCACCCATCCCCCTCATCCCACTCGTTTGCAGCGGAGGAGGCTTCGGACGGGACGACGGCGCGAAGGATCGCGGCAGCTTCGGGGGCAACGGCTTCTCGTCGGCCAACAACTTCTCGTCGTAGCGGCGGCGGCGGTGGCTTCAGCAGCGACTACCGTCAACGTGAGTGATCCCCCCCTTCGCTCTCTTCTTCGAACATCCCTGCGACTTGCAGCCGCCTACGGAAACACGATGGGCTCGCGCCTGTGCCCGGTGGACTGGAACCGCACGGTCCTGGAGCCCATCAAGAAGATGATCTACCAGGAGGACCCGCGCGTCTCCGCCCGCTCGCCCACGGAGATCAGCCACTGGCAGGAGACGAACGCCGTGACGCTCAAGGGCAACAACCTGCCCCGTCCGGTGTTCGGCTTCGACGAAGTCGGCTTCCCGAAGGAGATGCAGGAGCTTCTCTTCAAGAACTACCAGAAGCCCACGGTGATCCAGTCGATCTCGTGGCCGGTGGCGCTCTCGGGCTTCGACATGGTCTCCATCGCCCGCACGGGCTCGGGCAAGACGCTGGGCGTGAGTGGCCGGTCGGGCATCCTCCTCGTTGATCTCCCCGCTTTCAGTTCATCCTGCCGGCCATCCTGCACACGCTGGCCCAGCCGCGCCGTCCGCCCGGCGGCGGCCCGTCGGTGCTCGTGATCCTGCCGACGCGTGAGCTCGCGCAGCAGGTGCAGGAGGTGGCCCGCGACTACTGCAACGTCATGGGCCTGTCCACCACGTGCCTCTTCGGCGGCGCCTCCAAGCACGGCCAGGCGTCGGACCTCCGCCAGGGCGTCGACCTGTGAGTTGCCCCTTCCGCCCTCCTCCCACCCCCCTCCGGTTTGCAGGTGCATCGCCACTCCGGGCCGTCTGCTGGACTTCCTGGAGAACGGCACCACGACCATGAACCGCTGCACGTTCCTGGTGTTGGACGAGGCGGACCGCATGCTGGACGTGAGTGAACGAAAGAAGAGGACCGGTGATCGACCTCCGGTTCATTTCAGATGGGCTTCGAGCCCCAGATCCGCAAGATCGTCTCCCAGATCCGCGTAAGTCCCCTTCCTCCCATCCATCTGTTCGATTGCTCGCTTGCAGAACGACCGCCAGACGCTCATGTTCTCGGCGACCTGGCCGCGCGAGGTGCGCACGCTGGCCGCGGACTTCCAGAAGGACCCCGTCTTTCTGAACGTGGGCTCGCTCGATCTCGCCGCGAACCACAACATCGAACAAGTGGTGGAGATCATGGACGAGTACAAGAAGAAGGACCGCCTCTTCCAGCTGCTCGAGGTGCTCTCCAAGCAGGCGAGTTCTCCCCCCGCTCTCCTTCCCTCTAATAACCCTCCTTCGTTGCAGAAGGGCTGCAAGGTGATCATCTTCGTCGAGACCGTAAGTTCTTCAAGCAGGCTTTCGTTCAATCAACCCTCGAATTCTTGCAGAAGCGCAAGGCCGACGAGCTCACGTTCACGATGCGCCGCGGAGGTGAGTTCGCTTCCAGTGGCGAGTTCCTTGATTGATCTCCGCTTTTCAGGCTGGCCCGCGCTGTGCATCCACGGCGACAAGGAGCAGCGTGAGCGCGACTGGGTGCTGAGCGGTGAGTTCCCCTTCTGGCTCTCCTTCCTGCAATCATCTCTCGTTCGCCCTTCAGAGTTCAAGACCGGACGGACGCCGATTCTGCTCGCGACGGACGTGGCGGCGCGCGGATTGGGTGAGTCCAACGAGTGGGTGGTAAATCGATTGACCGGGCGGGTGTTTTCAGACGTGGACGACATCTCCAACGTGATCTGCTTCGACTACCCGAACAACTCGGAGGACTACGTCCACCGCATCGGCCGCACGGCTCGCCGCGACAAGAAGGTGGGTTCCGGCAATCGATAGGGAGGACTTCGATGACCGTTCGGCTTTCAGGGCACCGCCCACACGTTCTTCACGCCGTCGAACGCTCCGAAGGCGCGCGACCTGATCAAGCTGCTGCAGGAGGCGAACCAGGTCGTGCCGCCGGAGCTGCTCCAGCTGTCGACGTCGGGCGGCGGCTTCTCGGGCGCCAACCGCTCGCGCTAGCGGCGGTGGCGGCGGCGGAGGCCGCAGCTTCGGCTACGGAAGCAGCGGCGGCGGCGGCGGCGGCTACTCGGGCTCCCGCTGGTAGACGGGCACGTGCACGCGGAACGCGAATCATGAGGGGAACAGTGCAATAACCCTTTCTGTCATCTCATAGATCGTGAATTGTTTTTCGTTTTGTTTTTGTTGTTGTCGTCCGTCGGCGGACTTGATTCAAATAAACGTTGACAGAAAGCCGGTGGGTGGAATGAGTGCACGAAATTCGATCACTTCGTCGAGAGGGCGGCGGCCAGGTGTTAATCCCGCTTGTCGCCGCTGTTTGCCCGCCACCACGACGCGCACACCGGCCGGCCGTCTCGATTGTGCGAAGGGGAGGGCGAGGGGGGAGTTAACGAGCGACCCGCACGATCAAACGGCCGGCCGGCCAGTTCATTCGAAAAGAACTGCGAGCGCAATTCGGCCGACCAAAAAACAAATCCGCTAACAAGCGGAACAAACGTCGCTTCTCGGGTTTAAACGGCCGGCCGACCGTCTTTGCTGGGGGCCGCGGGCAAACACTCGGCGGGGCCAAGTCAATCGAAAGTGTTTCGAATCGAAGCGTTTAGGAAGACGTTTAATGGTCGGAACTAATGGCCGTCCGCACATCTGGACGATGGGGGGACCGGCCGGACGCTTGACCGTTGGGCGAACGAAAACTCCCTCCGTCCACAAACACGAGGAACATTCACTCCGTTGTATGCATCGGTGGTTTCTTTTGTTCGTCGCACCTTTCCTGCCTACTTTCGGCTTACTTCACTCGTACTTCCTGTTCACTACCGCATTGCTTGCTTTACGGAATGGAGTGGCCACAAGGCGTTCCGTGATACAAGCGATCTTTCCGCCGAATTAGCGCCTTTTTGCTTCGTTTCGTTCCAAAACCGCCGGCCGCTGATAAGCGCCGGCCGATCGGAACCACATGGACGTCCGCCGGTCCGTGAATCAACCGAAGGCCGCCATTTCCGCCGGCCGCCCAAAGTTTTCGCCGCCTCGACATTCATTTCTTGTTGTGTGGTTGGAATTCGAGGCTGTTACGTTTGTTCACGTTCAATTAAAGCAGCCGTTTGTTCTCTTCCCCCATCCGAAGCGAGCCGTCGTTGTTCTGAACTCACTCGAACGAATTCGAGTGGCTTCACGCCTTTCTGTTGCGTCCGCTGGGCGGCTAAAGCCCACTTGTGTTGCGTGCGGCTTTCGTAAGAAGAAGTCGGGCGGTTTGGTCATGTACCGCCGATTGCGCGTGTTGACCGTCGGGTTCGTTTAGCGGGCGGCCGGAGTGATTCGCGAACAAAAGCAATCGAAAAGCACTTTGCTTACGCGATCGCCCGCATTCCACCTGATCGCCCCTCTTTTGTGTTCGTGCGCGTCTTCGGCTGCAGCCGCCTCCTCCGCGCCCTCCGTAATCCGCCCGCCCGGCCGGCCACTTTCGCCGCCCGCCGGCAAGCGATCGGGCGCGCGTTTTCGAGTGTTTTCGTCGGCGATTGATCCACGAGCCGGCGGAGCGGCTGGAACGACACGAACGAACGAGTGCGATCCACAATGGACCAACGGCGAAGAGGGGTGATGCAGTCGTTGCTCGTGCTCCGACCGTTGCAAACTGCTTCGAAGTGATGCCACTCGGTGGGCGGCGGGAGTGTAAATCGCGCGGCGGTCAGTCGGGCCGATCGGAAGGACGTCCTCCACCACCGCACGCCCACCCGAAGGTCACTCGTCGACGTTTTTTCGGTTACCCAATTCGAATTTCGACGCTCACCGATCGCATTCGACGAGCGAAAATACTCGCCGCCGTGCCCGGCCGCCCGCCTGTTTGCTTCGAACACGTGCGGGCGGGCGGATTCGTCGTGTTTCGTTCTTCTTTCGGATTTCCTTTCGGCGCCTCCGAAATGCCGCCCATCCGCGGCGATTATCAATCATTTTCGCAGTTTGAATTCGTCCGCTTTCTGCGACTTCTTCTCGCGCGTGATTAATGAACGGGAGGAAGAAGGCGGCAGCGGAATAAACATCCGCCCTGCTTTGCGTAATGATTCGAGTGGCTTCTTTTCGTACAAATGAGTCCACTTTGTCGCCCCGCCCGTCGCCCAGCGAATCGTAAACTTCGAAACGATCGGCGGGCAGTTTCATGATCTCCGGCCCGCCCGTTTATTGCGCCCGCCTGCCGACCGCCACCGTTCGCCCACCCGCTCGCTCGAGCATTCCGCAGTGATCGGAAGAAATTCGTTCCGTTCATTGATCGAACTCCCCGCTTAGTGGGACAACGAAGGAGGGACGGGCCGAGTGACCAAACGGCCGCCCGGTCATCCCGCCTGCCGTCCGCGGGCCGCCAACTCATCGCCGCCCAATTGCTGCTCCTCGTCGGGCATTCGGAAGGAAGGAGGAGTGATTTCCCGCCTTCGCCTTCCTCCTTCGTAGTTCTTCATTTCGTGAAGCCCCTTTGGACAAACAAGCCGCCCCCTGCCCCACGTATCGCAAAGGGTCGTTTGCCGCGGAGTCCACGACCTTTCTCTCCTGTTTGCCGACTTGAACGCGCGCATCCACGAGCGCTCTGATCGGGCCGCTTTCTCGAGTCATAACAGAGCCCGCCCGCCCGCCTCGCTCGTCTTTAGATCACTTGCCGAGCGCGCGTTCGTCCTACGTCTTTCCCAAGTGATCTCGAGATGAAAGTCGGAGTGTTCCGTTCGTCCTCTTCATTGTGCAATGGAATTTCGATCCGTTGAAAGCCGTCGGATGACTCCCACTCGTCGTAAACGGGCGGCCCGAACGGTCTTCACTTCTTTTCATGCCGCCGATCGCCTTCGTTTGTTCCCGCGGGATCGTAAAGGCGGCAGATCGCCGCAATTACCGAACTGACCGCTCCCACGCGTTCGGGGGATCTCTTCGGCGGACGAAATCAATTCGTTCCGTAAACAAATCGATCCCAAACGCCCAATCGACCGCGTGACCCCGTTCCTTTTCCCAGCCATCCGCCTCGTTTTTCGCTTCATTTGCATCCGCCCGCCGGTCCGCTCGCCCGCTTGACCGTCGGGGGCGACGTAAAAGTCGACGATCGCCGCCGCTTCACGGGGATTCGATCGCCTGTTTGCACGTGCACACGAACAATCCCGCCGCTGCTTTCGTTTGACGGATGGCCCGTTGAGTTCGCTCGGAAGGCGGAAGTGTCGAATGATTGATCGGAGATGCTCGAAGCAACGTTTGCCTCCTTCAAATTGGCCGGAATTAACGCCGAAGGTCACGCTTGCACGCAATCGACAGGAAGCTGGAGGCGGGCGACTTCAACGCATTCCGCCGTCTCGAATCCGTGGGGCGACGTTCGGCGAATGTCGAGGCGGGATCAAACCGCCTTCTTTTATGACATCTCCACTTCTTTGCGTGTTTAAACCCGTCGGGTATTGCCTCGCGGCCTTCCTTGCGCGCGGATTATTGCGCGCGCGGTGGTCCGCTTTTTGTTCGATCGGCCACTTCTTTCCGCGCGCGCAATTTCACGTCACTGGCGAGACGGCCGGGCGATCGACCGAACGGGAAACGTCGCGTGGAATGCGGACTTCGAATTCCGTTCATCTTGAGCCGAACTGTGAGTTCGTCTCACATGTCCGCAGTGAAGCTCTCGGTCGTTGGGAGTGGTCAAGCGGAATGCTCCAATTTCCTCGCTTTTTTCTCGACTGTGCAACGAGCCGTGACTTCCTTTCGAATGTTTCTTTCGAGCTGGCAAGAAAGAATTGTTGGCTTTCATAACCGAAGAGATCCTTTCTTTCGAACTCCGAACCGCTTCTCCGCGATCTGCCGCCCGCTTCAAAGAGAAGCGGCGATTAAACGACGACGAGAAGAAGAAGGTGCGGATTTGGGGGCTGATTGGGGCGAAAAGCCGAAAAGAAGCGCGCCGATTCGTTCAGCCGCCCGCCTTCCAATCGGGTTTTATCGTTTGGGAAGAGAAGAAGTTGGGATCCTCCGTGCGAACTGTTTACTTTTGTGTGCTCTCCGACCGAATTCGACTGTTGCTCTCTACCTTCCTTCTCCGTTGATCCAATTAGCTGAAGGGGCGCGGGAGTTTTGATAAAATTCGAAGGAAATGTGTGGCGAGAGTGCCCTCTTCTCGCAGGGATTTCCGCAACGGTCACCGCTTTCATTCCCGACCGCCCGTCCGATCGGAAGCCCAATTTGGGGGCTGCCCGCTGCTGCACGTGCGGGCGGGCGGCGATCCACACGTGCGGCGAACAAGCGAGCGAACAATCGGTACGTGCATTTGCTCGCATCGTCGTTTTCTGAATGAATCACCGCCGCTTTCGTCGCGCCCTTCTGCGGCATTCCTTTCATTTGATTCGCTTCCCTCGATGTTCCTCGAACTTCTGAGGTCTTTCCTCTCCGTCAAACGTTCACTTCCGTGCCGTGAAGCCAATTTGCATCTTTATCCCCAACTTCTCGTGCAGAGTGGCCGGAAGACGGCTGGCGGCAGGTTCGAGCGGAAGATGGGTCGAAGCAGTGGACGGGCGGCCGGCGAATAAAGTCGTTAGGAAGCGAGGAGTGAATCCCGCCTCGCCTTGCCGCAACCTCCGAATTGGCCGGCGGAATTCGGCCGCGCGAGGAAGTTTCCGTTTTGGGCGGGCGGACGGAAATCGGACTTCAGGCGGCGGCCCGAGGCGACAAGCCGCCGCCGTCGACGGCAGCGAGTGGACAGCGCGAAGAAGCGGCGGCTAATTTGAGGAGCGGACGGGCGACTCCCGGCTCTTTCGATTCGATGATTGATTGAGAATTGTGAGCATTCTTTTGCATTCGGCGTGTACGTGACACCCACTCGTGCCCTTCCTCTTGTCCTTCGACAATCATCTTGCTTGCAGCCCATGCACTCGACGATGTCCGCCGGTCGGGCCTCCACGAGCTTCGGGATCCACAAGTCGGATGTGCCCGTGACGATCATCGACGCCCCGCCCAACGACTTTGCTCCGATCCACGAGTACGAGCACGAACTGCGACCGCCGGGCGTTCTCGGCAACTCGTCGGAAATGTCGCCCTGCGTCGTGTCCGCCGGCCGCACGACCGTCTTCGAGGTTGGTTTCTTCAGTTCCCTTCTGCTTGAAAGCTTACCGTCGCTTTCGGAACAAGAAACACGGGTATTTCTTGTTCGTTCGCAGCTGTTCGGCCGCCGTTTTCTTTTTGCTGAACTTGCTTCCCGTTTTTTCGGCCGCCCGGCGACTTTTTACGGCCCGCTTGTCCGCGAATGTCACCGGCTTCTCATAAGCGCTGATCGATCGCCGGCTGATGGTCCTGATCGGGGATCGAATGCTCTCCCGTTCATGTTCTCGCTCTGTTGCTTTTCGTGACATGAGATTCGAGAAGGGGCGATTACTCCGTTGATTCATCCTTCTGATTCGTCCGCGCCCTCTCGATTCACGTGCAAATGACGTGGCGGGATTTACGAGCGCTCCGAATGACCCTCGAGCGTCCATCTGCTGCCCGCGGAGGCCGCCCGTAGCTCGCAGTAAACACGAAGACTCGTAATAATGAGTGCAAAATGACTCTCCGACCGACCGACTGGTTTCTTGCGGTTTCCGGTTCGTTTCGAGGGGCGAATTCGCGAAACTCCCGTTCGAAACGCCCATTCGTTCAGCTCCGCATTTCCTGTCGCCGCTTTCACCTTTCGCGTTCCTCGTTTACTTCAAACGAGTCAAAGAAGTCGGTGCTTGAGTTCGAACTTGTGTTCCAAACGGAACCCCAACCGAATTTGCTAGGCATTTCGTGGGCACCAACGGGCGTGTGCGTTTGGCGCAGTGGATTGGGCGAATGATTGTGGGGGTCTTGGGGTAGCGTGGTCGATGATTAGAACGAACCAAACGATACCTGATTCTGAACTCTCGAGTTGTGAATTCCGTTTATTGATATGAGGCCACGCTCTTTTTGCGTTGGGAGTCGAAAGAACGAACTCCAACGAGCAGATTTCCGCCTTGTTTTCGTGCCGCGATTTCGTCCGCCCGCCGCGCGTAAACAACTCGACGTCCACTCTCGGCTCGTAGGCGGGCGGCGGATTACGACGCGCGCGGCCTTCCACGAGCCGCGCGAGCCGCCCGTCTCGTCAAGCCCGAACGAACGAGCGGCCGGCCGCACAATAAGCGAATTATCGCCCCGTAATTACACTCGCCGTTCCGCTGCGCAGATTAAGCGGAAAGCATGAGCGAGGAGCGGAGCGGAGATGCGGCTGTTTGTCTCTTTTGTATTGCAATCGAGCGACAATCCGCTCTTCGGCTCGTCATCCCCGCCTTCTCGAACATTCGTTCCGCCCCCCGGACCGTCGATTTGTTTAGCGAGCGGCCCGGCGGTCGGCGTTGTTGACCGGAGGATTCCCGCGGTTCTGCTCGTAATCCCGTCCGCCCTTCGTCGAGTTGCCGGGCGGCTGTTCGCGACCGAAAGTGGCGAGAGCGCCCCGCTGTTCGCCGTTCGCACTCCCGCAGGAGAGCGCCCTTTGATCTCGGCGGAAAGAACTCACAATCGCTTTCTCACGTCCTCCATTGATCGAATGAAAGCGGGCATTCGGCCACTCGTCGTTCACGGCTATTCGGAGGGTTTGGTGCTCGGCAGAAAGAAGCGTTTCTCCCGTTCCGCTCTTCCTCGCGGCTCGAGGGGCGATTTGCGCAACGAGAAGCCACTCGCCGATCGCCGGCTTGTTCGTTCGGACGGCGGCTATTTTCTTCTTCGTTTCGATCGTCCACTTTTGAAGCGAGCGGGCGGGGGGATGAGTGCAGCCAACTTTCGAGTGGGCGACGGTTTGCGTTGCGCAACGTTCCACTTCATTCCTCGCTTCTCGGCTGCGAACTGATGGGCGGCGGGCAGATTGGCGGGAACGCCGCTGGATACCCGCCGCGCTCCGTCTGCCCGCTTAGATCTCCGCCGGGCGACCCCAAAGAGCGGCAGAATCGAGGTCAACTTTTGCATACGAGCGGGCGGAAGACGTGGGAGCGCTCCACCTTCGGGATTGCTTTGTTTTGATTGCGGATTGGCGGGCAAACAGACGATCCGGGCGGAGGGCCGCGTGATCGACGGAATTCTCGGAGCGGCGGGAATGCTGCCCGCTTTCGTCCACGCGCGTTCCAGACGGCCGAACTGGCGGCTCCGAGTTGGACGCGCGCATTCGGGCGGTCCATTCGGTTTCTGTTTGATTTGCGCACTCGCGCTCGATCCCGCCGGAAAGCGGGCGGAATCCAACGCTGACCGACGCCGCTCTTCGCGCACACGCGTTGACCTTCGTCTCGGCCGCGTGGATCTTCGGTTTCTTCACACGTTTCCTCGTCCATTGCGTTTCTTCCGCTTTGTTCGATCGGCGACGTGCGCATTGCGGCGAGCTTCGAATTTCCCGCGAGGTGCCGCCCGTCCGCTTTTGTTCGAAGTGGACGTCCCTTGCGATCAGTCAACGCACTCGTGTTCGGCGTCTAACTCGCTTTCTGCTCCTCGTCCTCGCTTTTTATCTTCTTTTCGATCAGCGGGCGTTCGGCGTGTGGACTTCCGTCCGTCCGTCTGGTAGGCGACAATTCGGATGGCGACGGGCGGGCGGGCGGGCGATCAATTTGATCCACACGTCGCGATCGGCCGCATGTTCTCGATTGTTTGGCCGCTCGTCACTCCGCGTTCCCTCGCCGGCCGGCCGGACCGATCACAATCAACGATTCCTCTTTCGATTGGATCGGCCTCTCGTCCCCGCTTTCGTCCACACTTCCTGCGCGTCCTCCCGCCCCCCATCGATAAAATCTCGACGATCTGCCACGACAGCGCGGCGGCGAGGTCGCGTTTGAGGAACCGCCGCCCCGACGGCTCGCTCGTCGTCGTTTCTCGCTCGACTGGTTTTTGCATCGATTTCAATCGGGAGTCGTGTTTCTGTTTGTAATTGGGAGGGTTCGATCGAGTGCGGGCGGCGGTGTTGATTCAAACGAGTTCGAGCAATTGATCGTGTGAACGCTCGATTGCTTCGCCTCCTTGATCGACTCCCGATCAGAGCCCGTCTCTCGGTTGGCTCTTCCGCGTCCACTCCTCGTCTTTGCGGAAGAAATCCGACGATTTTTGTGTTCGGGCGGGTGTTGGAGGCGGCTGGAAGCTACCGGACGGGGGGCGGACGGCGAAGACGAGCCGACGGGCGGGCGGGCGGTCGGGAGAAGCCGGGCGTGGAGTTAATTTTCGGGGCGGAAAATTGCTCGGAATCATGAGGAGTCGCTTCCAGTTCTCCGCTTCTTCTCCTTTGTGCTCGCGGGCGATGGAGCGGACAGAAAATCGATCGGAGTGGGCGCCTTCTTTTGGACAAACCTTCGATCCGTGGGCGACGTTCCCGGCGGGCGGGCGACCGGTTTGGCGTTCGGCGGGTATCCGCCCGAAGACAACCGGATTTCGCTTCCGCTGGCTTCGTTTCTTTTGAGTTCCCGCCGGCTTCCCAACGGCGCTGTTTGATTGTGTTTGGCTGGAGGCGAACAATTCCGCTCGAGATTGTTTACTGTGGAGTTGTAAGCGGAAGTGCACATGGCTTCCGTTGGAGTAGTCGGTTCGACTCGTCGGCATCCCGCGCGCTGGTGAATCGGCCGTCGGCGTGAACGAGCTTCCCGCCTCCCGTCATTTGATCAAGCCGGTGGATGGCTTCTTGTTGCTTTGGCCGGTCGATGATCGGAAGAGTTCTCGGCCGCACGAGGTGATTCATTTGGTTTGCACCCGAAAACAGGAGCAAATTGACGGCTTTTGTTCGCGGGACGAACGCGAACAAGAACGAGAGCGGCGCGTTCGGGGGTCACTTTTCCTTCGCCGCGCGTTCGCGGCGGCCCGTCCACTCGCCCACGCGGCGCGCCGAACGCGCCGGTCGATCGGCTTTTCGCGTTTTTTCTCGCGTTCTCCGGCAGACTGGACGAAGGCGGCAGGTGATTTCGTTAGGTTTCTCGTACGTGAACTTCTGTTAACAATCTAAAGAACATTTACTCCGTTTTATTCACATCGACTTCAACTGTCCAGCAACGAGACATGGGAAACTTGAGCGATCAAACGGCGGACTGCTCGCAAAAAGCCAAGAGTCTGCCGCTCGTCACTCCTGCCGCCCGCTTCCTTCGACCTGCGCGCGTCTTTCGGTTTGCCGTCGACCTTCCCGCCGCCCGCTTTGTGCGGGATCCCCGTCGCCCACCTCCCGTTCGCCGTCCGACTGCCCGCTTTCATTCAAATTCGGCTCTTGATTCTTTCGAGAGTTTGCTGCTTGTTCGGCGGTTCTCGCCGTCGAGTTTGTCCGTTGATCTTTCTTCTGCATTTCGCAATCGGTCGATTGCTCGTTTCGAAATCCTCTCATCGATCTCGCTCATCCGATCGTTTGCAGGCGATGCCCGGGCCCCAACCGTCGGCCAACACGCGACCGCAGCCGCTGCGCGTTCCCCAGCCGCCGTCGTTCGCGCAGACGGCGGGGATGCGGACGCGGCTGCACTCGGCAACGCCGTCGACCTCCTCGCTGAACACGACCACGTTCCCCGCGGTGCCGACGCCCGGCTCCACGTCCAGCTTGCCCGCCTTCCACCAGCTGCCGGCCGGCGTGCGGCGATCCGCCCAGCCGTCGCTCTCGTCCTCGCTGCTCCCGTCCTACAGCCAACTGACCTCCTCGTCCTCCACGCTGCCCCACCGACGGCCGCCCCAACACGTGGAGTCGATGAACGCCCGGCCGCCGCTCACGATGTCCAACTCCTCCAATTCGATGAGGTGAGTGGACGCTTTCGAGTGCCGGCCGGTTGTTTGCGGTCCTCGCCTTCATGACGTCTGTTTGACCACTCGACGGCCATGCGCCCGGCCGGCGGCTCTTTTGATTCGCCGGCTGGCCGCGGCGAACGGGAGAATTCGCGCATCCCTCTGTTTGTCCGTGGGTGCGGATTCGATTTCAAGTGATTGCGGGACGAAGTGGGGGCCGAAAATCCTGCAGATTAGAGCGCGATCCCCCACTCACCCCCCACTTGCTTTCAGTCGAGCCGACCTCATCGAAATCGCCCGCCGGAAGCAGTCCCAAATCGACGCCAACCACGAGTACCTCGCCGACTTGGAGCGGCAGCAGGCGGCCCTCCTGCAGTCCAAACGGCAGGGCGGCGTGCACGTGAACGCGGAGATCGAGAACCGCCGCAAAGAAATCCAGCGAGACGAGCACAAGCTGGAGCTCCTCGGCGCCGCCAAGCGGGACGTCCGCGGAGTGACCGCCGTCGTCAATCAGCACCGCCAGCTGCTGCATCAGATGAACGACCAGCACATCGGCGGCGAGGTCGACCTCCGGGCGGCCGCCAGCCAAATCCACTCGCTTCGGCAGCAGCGGGATCTCATGCACCAGCGACGAGCCGACGCTGCCAACCGCGCCATCGCCCTGCAACGCCGACAGAACGGCCTGCAGAAGAGCGGCGAGTCGACCAGCGAGGAGATCTACGGACAGGTGAACAAGCCGCCGATGGTCCGCCCGAAGGCTTCCGTGGGCCCCTTTCAGGTACAATCATTCACCCACTTCCGGCATTCTACATCTCCCTCCATTCTTCAGGTCAAACACCAGCAGCTGTCAAGCGCCTCGCTCTACGAGAAGCCGCGGCCGCCGTCGTACGACGAACTCGACGCGATGCGGTGAGTTCTTCCGCTTTCTTTTGTTTGTTCTATTCGCTCCGCTTTGTAGGCAATCCAACCGCACTCCGATGCGGACGATCGACGTGCAGAACGGGCGGCGGGCGGGCGTCGAGATGACCGACAGCTCGGGCGTCCTCCGCACCTCCGCCGTCGACACGTTCGTCATCCGAAGCGACTCGCTGAAGTCCGCCAAACGACGCTCGTGGGCCCACGATCCGCACGCCCGAGCCCAAAATCCCGCCATCTCGTCCGCCGTCCTCTCGCCGCCCGCCGCCGCGCCCAGTCAGCAGCCGAAGCGCGTGGTCGTCGCCCCCACCTCCGCGATCATCAGCCCGGTCGTCAAGCGGATTCCCGTCGCCCCCGAAGCGAGCAGCAAAGGCGGCAAGGAGGTGGTCCGGAAGACGAAGAAGAACCTCTCGCTGGCGAGTTTGTTCGGCCGCCGGAGCAGCAGCAAGGAGGCGAAGAAGGCGGCCACCGTCGCGGTCGTCCCGCTCGGCCAACATCCTGCCGAGGAGAAGGAAGAGGCCGAGGTGTTGCCCAAGCAGGAGCCCTTGATGCCGGCCGACGAGAAGCTAGAACCCGTAGAGCCGCCCGCCGCCTTGTCCACTCCGCAGAAGCCGGTCGAGCAGAAGACGGAGGCCGAAGAGAAGTTCCCCGATGCGCCGACCGTCGCCGCCACGAACTCCAAGCCGACGATTTCGGCGGTCGACCCCGTCCAGCCCTCCACCGTCCGCTGCCCCCTCGCCGCTGCCGACGAGGACGAAGAGGAGGAGGCGGAGGAAGTGGCCGAAGAACCGATCCAGCCGCCGCGCCTCTCGGTCCACTCGAAGCAGCCGCTGGAAGTCACGACGATCACGCTGCTCAACGCCGACGACGAGCTGCCCGACCGGGAGTCGTCGGCCAGCCCGCCCGAAGATCCCCAGCAGATGCGGGACAACGAGTCGACCGCCTCGTCGGTCGAAGACGAGCCCACGCCCGTCGCCGCCGAGACGCCGCCGCTTTCGGTGGACGAGCAGCGGATGTTGGCAGCGGCCAACGAGATCGCGCGCCAACTGAACGAGCTGGAGGTGGACAATCTGAACGGCCGAGGGATCGACACCCGCACCAACCTCCCCGCGGACTTCGACAACGAGGAGGCCGAGCGGACGGTGACGATCATCCGCCAGCAGCACGGCCGCTTCGACTACGACGAAGACGAGGAGGACGATCTTCTGCAGGATGAACACGGCGTCCAGATCCGCCCCTACGTGGTGGTCGAGCGGCAGCACTCGGACGAGGAGGACGAAGAGCGGCAGACGACCACCGAAGAGGCCTCGAGCAACGACGGCGAGTCAACGACCACCGACGAGCCGCAGGTGGGTGGCCGGCTCGAGTGCACGTCTATATTTCTTAGTTTCGTTTCAGTTCGACGAGATCCAACGACCCTCAACTGAAGGGGAACTGCGGCCGGTCGGGATGCAGAAGCCGAAGCGGAAGATGATCTTCGACCCGCTGGTCATCTTCCTGGACGCGTCGCTCGAGGGCGAGTTGGACCTCGTGATGGAGACCGCGGCGAAGATTCCGGACATCTCGCAGGCGAACGAGGAGGGCATCACCGCCCTCCACAACGCGATCTGTGCCGCCCATTACGAGATCGTGAAGTTCCTGGTGCAGAAGCACGCGGACGTCAACGCACAAGTGGGTTCTTCTTTCCTCATTTCTTTCATTCGTTTCTTCCGATTTGCAGGACGCCGATGGCTGGACCCCGCTGCATTGTGCGGCCAGCTGCAACAACCTTCCGCTGGCGAAGCTGCTGATCGAGAACGGCGCCTGTGTGTTCGCGATGTCGTTGAGCGACGGCGAGACGCCCGCCCAGAAGGTCGAGGAGTCGGTGAACGGCTACGACGGCTGCACGGCCTTCCTCGAGGCTGCCGACAAGTGCATGGGAGTGATCAACGATCGGAAGGTGAGTCCCCGGCTTTCATTGGGTAAAGTTTCGGTCGCCCGCCACACTCGCCGCTTATCGCTGCCGCTCAACTCGCTTTCTGTCGGCGGGCGCCCGTCTGATAAGCGAATTTATGTCTCGTTTAAAGCGGCGGGTGCGGAAGGAAGACTCTTAACTCGCACGAATCGATGAGAACATCTTCTTTCTTTCTAATCCTCTCCTGCTTTCAGATCTACGCCGCCTTCGCGTACGAGACGGAGCGCGAGGACGAGCTGCCGTTCGCGGCGGGCGAGGAGCTGCGGGTGGTCAATCGAGAGACGGGGGAGCGGGGCTTCCACCAACCCCGCGCCTACTCCTTCGAGATGCAGCTGCCCATGTCCGAGAGCTGCCTGTGGTGGGAGTGCGAGAACGCGGAGGGGAAGCGCGGACTCGTGCCGCGCAACTTCTTCGGTCTCTACCCCGCCTGGCCGCACTCCCAGCAGCACGCGGTGGAGCCCTTCGAGCTGCCCTCCAACGCCGTCGCCCTGGAGGCCTTCCTGAAGAAACACGCCGCTGCCGACGACTCGCCGTCCTCTCGCCGCGACTCGACCGCCACCCTCGACCCGCAGGAGGGCCAGCAGACGTCGAGCGGTACCCCCGACTCGGCCGCCAGCGAGGAGGTCCGCGACGACGACTCGCCGCCGCCGTTGCCGAAGCCCGAGTTCGACGCCAACGTGCAGATCAGCGCGCACGCCTGAGCGGGCGGCGGAACGTGGACGAAATCAACGGTGGTCTTCGAATTCGGTGGTCGTCTCCCTTACATGCGGTTCTCATTGTTCTTCATTTCGCCTTTGTCCAACCATGATGCCAGTAACCACTCACCAATTGCTCATTCTCCCTTCTTCCCACTTGCCTTTAAAACAAACGAAAAGAGTTGCCATTTGATGACATTTTGTGCAGCATACTCATCTTCCGCTCCGCATATTCCTCTCACGTCTCCTACTTCCTTTCTTCTGCCGGACATTCGATCAAATTCGCCACGAATTGGGCCACGAACTGTGATGCAACCGTCTGCTTTGTGTGTAGGAATCCCTCTAGTCACTCGCCCATCCTTTATCGCATCGATGTTCATGTTCCTCTGTTGTGCTTCGGAAGGCATAAACGAATTGTCCCGGCGTCTCCTTTCCTTTGTTCATGTGCCGACAGCTTCTGGGCGGCGACCCCTCCTCCTTATCAAGCCGCTTCTCCTTTAATTAATCACCCTTTGCCTTAAAGACAACCCGCCCAAACAATGCCCCTCCTTCCGCATGGCTCTTTTGACTCAAGGATCGCCTAGTTCCCGTTCGAAGCAATAAAGAACTTCCCGAAAATCAATAGCTATTTTGGAATTTGAAATCCAGAAAGCTCCCTTTACGCGTTTCTCACAAGTACCAACAAAACCATATCCCTTTCTACGCATCCCTTGAGATGGTGCAAATCCCCTTATGCGGCCCAGTGCGAATTTGTGCCACGTGCGAGATTTGGTTCAAACAGCTGGCTCACACGGCAGGGTCGATGCCGAGGGATTTGTCGAAGTCGATGAAAAGGGAGGGGGAACGGCGGCGCAATTGAGCGTTTTGTAGTCGTCGCGGTTGAACACCGGGCCGCGTTCCTGGATCTCGGCGGAGCGCTCGGCCTTGCGGTTCTGGGAGGTGCGTGTCTTGAAGGAATCGCCGGCCGGCTCGTTGGACGTGGAACGCGAGTGCTCCTCCTTGCCGCGACCCACGAGGCCTTCGGCGATGTCCGGCGACCACTAGGCGACCGGCGGTGTCGGCTTCTTGCCTGCAAACAGGTGGGCGGGCTTCAGTCGAGTGGACTCACTTTTGTTCCTCCCGCACTGCACCAAGACGACTGCCGCGATCAACACACTGACGAGCAGAAGAAAGAAGAACATATCGCAAAGACTCGGGTGGATGGAGAATGCGGAGATGAGCGGAAGAGGGTCTCCGATCAGTCGCTGGTTTCATGCAAATCGAGTCCCTCCTCCCCAAATTAAATCGTCTGCCGACTGCCCGCCATTTTCGATTTTTGGCACCGACTCGAGCAACGGCCCGCGATCCCGATGGCGTCCGAGAAGCAGCCGGAGAACACGTTCGTCCCCGCCTGTCTCCTCTTTGCACTCCGCTCCGTTTGCAGCAGCTTCCAGAAGAAGGACGAGGCCGGCGGCAACGCCTGTCGAAATCGCCCTGTCGGAGTGCGTGGACGCGCTGAATTCCCCCCCCCCCCCCCCCCTTTTTTTTTTTTTTTTTTTTTTTTTTTTTTTTTTTTTTTCACCGCGTCGATCGCCACGTTCTCCGAAGTGAGTCCATTTGTTCGTGTCCGTTCACTTTCGTCGATTGCAGGCGGAGACGGCCAAGAGCTCGCCGGAGCGGTCGGGCAGCCCGTCGTTGCCTCGCTACACGGCCCAGTTCCCGCTGACCTTCTGCGAGCAGATCGAGCGGGCAAATCTGCCTAACGTAAGATCTTCTGCCCCCTCATTTCTTCTCATTCGCTTCTTGCAGACGTCTGGGGAGATCAAGGAGCGCGCCTCTCACCTGCTGGGCGAGGAGCGGCCGTCCGTCAAGGCGGAGGGCCGACTGGCCGAGGACCTGCTGAATCTCTCCTTCCGCGACAAGACCGAGCTGGTGAGCACACCCATCCGTTGTTCTCAATAGCTTCTTTTGCAGTCGCTGGAGAGCCCCGAGCAGGAGACGCTGCTCGACGTCACGTACGCGCACTACGAGGCGCTGCTGGACGAAGGCGAGCGGAAGCTCCACCTCGCCGACCGCCTGCTGCGGAACTCGATGCGCGACGTCGTCCGCTTCTATTGGCACAAGGACCTCAAGGCGATCGTCAAGAAGGGCCTCCACCGGGACACTCTGCAAGCGCTGACCGAAGTGGAGTACAAGTACGAGAACGAGAAGCTCGCCCACGTGGACGAGAAGATGGTCGACATCTTGTGAGTGCTCTTGATCGATCGAGCGACCCCTCTCTCTCTGAATTGCAGCGGCCGCCTGCACGCTTTCGTGCTCGAGCGGATTCAATTCATCGTGAACGGGGCGCTCCTCGACTTCCGCCAAAGCCACGCGACGATCGCCTTCCGTAGCCGCCCCACCTGCCGCACGCTGGAGGAGCTGATCGACACGGAGATCGCGACGTCCAGCTTCTTCTACGCGAGCCTGGGCGGGGAGCGGCCCGGTGAGTTCTTCTTTCTCTCCTCCGTTCACTTCGCTTGCAGTCCCACTGCCCAATCAGCTGTGCGGCCGCGAGCGGAAGACGAACAAGCACAATCCGGAGCGCAAACAGATGCTCGACCATGTGTTCCTGCTGCGAAAGGTCCGGAAAGCGCTGGACGAGGCCAAGCAAGAGTGAAGACTCCCGTTCCGTTGTTCCTTTGGTGTTCTTTTCCTGCCGAATAAATTCATTACGCGATCGATCAAAAGAAATGTTTATTCGAGAGATGCGGGCGTTTACATGGGATCTCTTGAGCCGCCGGTCGTTTCGCTCGCCGCCGTCGCGCTCATGTTCTGCATATTGGCGAGGCGTTCGCGGAGTTCGGCTTCCCGGCCGCCAGCCTGCAGCAAGGGATCAAGAAGAGGGAAGGCGGACTCACAGCAACTTGCCGTGCTTTAAGTTGGGATCGTCGTTCAGCAGTCCGAAACTGAACGGGCGGCAGTGGGGGGCGATTGGCTGAGAGGTCTCACATCTCGTTCGTACACGAGTTTTATCCCGCCAATGAAACAACAGACATGGGGGATGAACAGCCAAAGGAAACGAGTGATATGTATTGGATGAGAAAGAAGCAACGATTAACGAGTGCCCATTCACGATTGAAAGACCGAATCGCCCGCCTCGGGCGCTTCCTCCTCGCTGGTCTTCGGGTCCACTTTGTCGATTCGGTAGAGCATTTGCGCAGGCTTGAAGTAGCCGACGTACGAGGCCTCGTCCTTGGACTGGAAGAAGACTTGTTACACGAAGCAGTCGGGTGAAGGAGAGGACCGTGTCGTAGTGGAAGTGGCCGCCATCTCCGTGCGCGCTGAACACGTGCGTGTGCTCCAGCCGGAGGTGAAGGAGAGGGTCGTGCGAGTGGATTACCGTCGCACAGACCAACGGGGCGTCCACCTCGAAGTATTGAAGCCATTCGTTTTGCAGCTGAACGAGAGGCGGTCATCCCAATTGCTTCCTTCCACTCACCTCGTCGCGGCTGAAGAAATCGCGTTCGGGAAAGTCGGGCATCACGTGGACGAGAGCCTTCCCCGTTTCGAGTCGAAACACGCCGCACATGGAGACAACTTTCGCTCGGTAATGCTCGAAGAGGATCTTGCGGATGGAAGCCGGGAAGTTCAGTTCGGTCTTCCGTCTTTTGGCCGCGATTCTCACTTCAAGGCATTGGATTGAGCGGAAGAGAGCGGAGTGGACTCACAGACGGGCTTCCCGCGCTCATTCTTCGAGATCGCCAAATTGGCGAGCGGACCACCGCAGGGATCGGAGGTCGTCGACTGCTCGAAGCGGTCGCCTTTGATTTTGCACACGTGCGTGTTGACCTGCAGGACGAAGTCGGTTGATTGTAGCAGTCGAGGGCCAACCTTGTCGCCGTCCTCCGAAAAGACGGCATCCGCGACCATCTCGCAGTTCACGCCGACCGCTCGCCGATGCGCGGCGCCGGGCCCGAAGACGAACGCGTGCGGCAGTTCGCAGGTCGCACACACGGACTAAACGGAAGATTTGTCGGGGAACAAGAAGTTGTCTCGCCTTCAGGTTGAAGAACTTCTCACGACGGAGGATCGGGAACAAATTGCCCTGAAAGCAGCTGAATGAGCGAGCAATCGGGGTTTTGCAGTGGACTCGCCTGACCGCCGACTTCCGCGATTCGCAGCTCCGATCCGATGCCCTGGCCGGTGAAGCCGAACGGCTCGGCGCTCAAATCTGAACGAGGAATGAAGGAAAGGGGGAAGATCGAGGGATACCCGGACACTCGACGATCTCGACGGTCGCCTCTTCGAAGTACTCGCGGATGCCCTCCCTGGAGGATCGGGACGAGTTCTTCGAGCGACGGCGGCTTCAGATCGACCGCTGCGAAGAGTCTCGTGGACACGTCGATCGGCGAGGACGGGGCGCTCATTGCCGGCCGGAAGAACTGGAAGAAAGCAAGTGGCTGGAGAGACAGACGGGGCGGAAAAGTCATGAACACACGTAAGAAATTCGATTAGCGAAAATCGAATCAGCCGCAAATGAAAAGAGCGGACGTTCCTCCCCAAAAGCGACTCGCCGCCGTCTCGGAAGAGCGGCGGTTCGAAACAAAAACCCCGCATTTACGACGCGAAAGGCGGCGCAATCGCGGCGCAAACGACCCACTTTGGCGGCGGCCGTCGACGGCAAATCGCCCATTCGGCCGACGAATAAAACAATACAAACAGCGCCCTCACCTTCGTCCCGAAGAGCGCCTTCAACGAGCCCACTGGGGCTGTGAACACGGGGCGGTAGAAGGCGTTTAATCATTGCGGGCACGAGCGACTCGCCCGCTCGGAAGTTCGCACCTCGGACACCCCGCCCGCTGCAATCGCTCAACGCGAGGAGGAGCGACCGATCGGCGGGCGGCAACAAACGGCTGTTTGTTCTCAAGAAAGCGCCCACTTGCCCTTCCGGCCAACAAGGGCGCCTTTGATCGGCATCACGGCCGACGGGAGGAAGTGACCGTTTAATACACGAACAACAACGTTCAAATAATTTAGTTCCATTGAGATCAACACGTGCAAATCGGAAGAGGATCAAGAGGATTGGCGGTTTCCGATCGACGGCTGCCGACCGACCGCGCGGAACTCGTCGGCGTACTTTTGGGCGACAATCTCGCGGAACATCTCGTAGCAGTGGCCCTGCAACAAATCGAATCCTTCCATGCATTCCCGCACTTCCGCTCACCGTCCAGTTTTGGACCTTCGAGCGGAACTCGCCGGCCACGCAGATCTGATTGAAGATTCGCGTGACGAAGGCGGAGCACTTGGGGCAGCTGTCGAAGCAGTGGAATGCGCACGTGTTGTCGAAGGCAGTAGCTGATCGAGAGCTCGCTGTTCGACTTCTCGGGATGCAGTCCGTGGCGCAGTTGATGAGAACGGAGCACTCGCTGTCGGCCGCCCGGTGGGAGCCCGAAAGGATGTCTACGAGCTGCTCCTTGCCGGTCACGCACAGCGGGCAGCGATTGCACTCGTCCAGGCAGCCGGTCGTAAAGATGCAGCCGTAGTCAATATTCTATTTGAGGAATAGGTCAGTTCACTCCTCGTTTTCTTTGTCAACCACCTTGTCGAGATCGTTGTAAAGCTGGGCGGTGATCGTCGAGTTGTTGAACGAGTTGACCAGGCGACGGCAGCTGAACGCATCCCTTTTTGATCGTGCAGCTAAAGGCGACGGTCACTTTCTTTTATTCGAAGAGAAGCGACCAACCTCAGCAAATCGCGGCATTTCGCGTTCAGGGCCCGTGTGGTGTCCGAAGCGGGTTCCTTCGAGACGACCAGGAGAAGCCCGAGGAGCTTCAAGAAGTGAAACGCGGACATCTGAAAGCAGCAGAAGGAAGGTTGAACGTCGAAACAAAACGAAAGACGCACGTCGAGTTCACGCGTGTTCGACGGCAAACGGCCCTCTCGTCTCGTATGTTCGTTGATTGGAAGTCGGGGCGCGCGGGGCGAATCCAGTCGAGTTCCATCGGAGTGCCGATTGCTCAACGGAGTGTCTTCTTGGACCGGTTTGGATCGAGCTGCGGGAGGAGGGCGAAAGCAGAAGCGGGTGAGCGGAGCAGGCGGGCGGGAGATGAGCGTGAAGGGGCGATCGGGGCGGGTCGGGGCGAGAAATCCCGTCTTCCTTTCTTCGCTCTCTCATTTGCCCCCGAAGTGATTGGCGTTCGATGGAAACTGCAGTCTTTCGGATTGCTTTCAATTGCCAGAAATGGAATGTCCTTGAAATGGCCTTTGCTCGTTGTTCCACTCGATCACACACACTTCTCCGAATTGAAAGCAAACGGCGGCGAGTGCCAAAGACGAGTGATAATGAGGTCGGGCGGCCGAAAGGAACAAACCCGCGGCCAGAAGAACAAAAGACGCCCGGCGGCCCGTTTGATCGCCGCACTCAATCCGAGTGATCACTCGAATGATGGCAGTTGGATTGGAGTCCGCTTGAATCGGGCGGCTTTGACGTTCGGCTTGCGGTTTGAGGCGAGGGCCGCCGACAGTCCGCGGGCAAGTGAACGGCCGGAACTCCCGATCGGTCCAATACGAACGATTCAAATCGTTTTGAGCGTTTCTTTGCCCTCTCTTCGGTTTTCAAAACAAACGTTTGTTGTGGGTGGTCGAACGTTTTGTTTTGGGCGCGACGGAGTGAATTCGAGGCCAACAGTAAAGTGGGAGTCAGCGGTCGCCCATCGGCCCGGTGATTCCGCTCGTCCTGTGAACTGCGGGCGGGGCGGGGCCGCGGATGTTTTCGAATTCGAATGCAACATCTTCGGCCTGCCGTCCACCGACTGACCGCCGGAGGAGTGCGTGAATCAAACTGCCGATTTGCATTTCGGACCTCCGCCTTCGGCTTTCTGCTTCGTTTTACGAGTCCTGTGCGGGACGTCTTTCGATCGTCGAATGGACTCGTGGGTGGTCGAAGGGCACTTCCGATCCTCCAGTTCTCTCCCGAAGCGAGGAAGGTGACCGAAACCGCTCGGTCAAGCGGAGAGCCTCTGCAGTGAAGAAGCTCCCGTTTGGCGATTGATTGGAAGCGGCGGAGGAGAATGCGGGATGCCGACAATTGTTTTTGGCCGCCGGGCGGCCAATGAAACGCCCGCCGTTCTCAATTCATCACTGGCCGCTCGTCGGGGCCGCCGCCGCTGTCCACTGATTGTTCCTCGCTTTACGTTTCGCCCCATCAGTCGTGTTAATCTAATCAATTTGGACGGGTTTGAAGTGAGAAGTGAAGGGCGAAAAGAGGGGATTGTTTCTCGGCTTTCATCCGTGGGATATTCTCGTGCATGCTTTCATTAACTTCTTTTCGCACTCACCTTCGTTGTTCTTTCAGTCAGCGATGGGCGGAAACGAGAAGCCGATCGTTGCGCTTTCCGTCAACTTGGACGAGATCATGCTGGAGGCGGTCGGATTGCTGCGCTCCGCCCGGTACCGAGTTGAGACCGTCACTTCGGCCATCAACGAGCGGATGAACGTGAGCATGGACTCGGTAAGCGGCTAAAAAAGAAAAGTAACCGGCTCATGTGGTTGACTTTGCTTTGTTTCCAGACGATGGACGACGTTGTTTCGATCGGTCACACAACGTGCGGCAGATCACCGACAACCTCGCCCAAACCACGGGCACCTTCTACCAACCGTTCTTCTTCCTCATCCTGATGTTCATCTTTGTGCTCATCTTCATCGTGATCCTGCTGCTGTTCGCCCTGCGGACGAGGCGGGAGTACAAGAAGCGGCCGATCAAACTCTTCTTCCGCCGTCGCTTCGGCAAGAACGCGGCCGGCCGCGTGGAGCCCCGCGTTCGCCGTTCGACCTCCGCCCTGACGGTCGGAAGAAGGCGGCACGCTGGAGGCGACCGGCGATCCCAAGTACCCGAAGAAAGGAAACGACACACTCGTCTGACCCTCCCGTTGTTGTTCCACTGATTAGCCCCCCTATCTTCTCGCCTTCTCGGTCTTTCATATCATTCCAATTGCCCATTTGAATGCTGACTACCTTGTTCACTGTTCGGTCTTTCAATAAACACAAGAACAATGCCGGGTTTGCTCGACTAATTGTTCCGCCTAAGAAAAGTGCGTCACTCGCATCCCGTGACCCGCATTCCGCATCCCTTCCTTCCGCAACCCTTCCGCTCGCCGTGCTGACGTCACAAGAAGCGGAAAGCCCGCAGTTGGCGGAACTCCTGATCGAAGGCGTGAATCATCGGTCGAGCTTCGCGGATTCCGCCGAGCGCCTTAACGACGACAAACGGCGGGATAAAACGGAACCTTCCGCTCGTTTGTTTTCATTCCGCCTTTGCCCGCCGCGGTTTACCGTAGACGCGTGCACGACGAAGTGCCTTTTTATTCGGCATTTCGTTCGGCTTTTACTTCAGGGCGCGTAATCAAGCAATAATTCCGCTTCGATTCCAACAAACAAAGTGGAAAAGCCGGTGGAATTGTGACTCGTCCGTCCTCCTTCCGCCTTTGCCCCAGCAGGAGATCGTTCGTGAATGAGCGGAGGCGAAGATTCCCCGCGTTTTGCGCCCGCTTCCTTGTGCCCACGCACTTCTCTGCTCACCGCTACGTTCTTCTCCTGCGGTACAAAAGAGGAGTTCGATGCGGAACAATTCGATTCTTTAGTTTTGTGATCGAAAGGTGTGAACAGCGCGCGAGATCCCGTTGGCGTTGCATGCGGCGACTTGCAAAAGAACACGCTTCTTCGTGCTAAACGGTCGTGTTTTGATTGATGCCGCTTGCTCGCCGTCGATGGGCGGGCGAAGAGAGCCGGAACGGGCATTTCAAGGGCACTCTGCTCGCTCCTCTTCACGCCCGCCGCTCGCTTTCCGCTCGACGAGGTGGCGGATGCCGTCGATCGGAGTCAACAGTCGCTCGTTCGTCGTGATCAGCCAAGTGGAATGGTCGTTTAGGAGGAAGGCTAGGCTTGTCTCGACGGAGTGTTTGTTTGGTGTTCACGTGTTCGAGAGAGTGCATTCGCGACGAAAGCGGCACGTTTACGATCGAACTCGTCGCAGGAGACTCGTAAACGCGCGTGTTGTTGCGGAAAGAACTCGCCGGATTTTACTCCCGTTCTCGCACTGAACTCGCGCAGCTGCAAACTGCCTGACAGCACGTGTCTTTTGTCCTTGCTTCCCGACCCTCGTACAGTAGTTGACGCGATTTCCGTG